>CAUYLG010023350.1:0-25157 GCA_963573385.1 Cacajao melanocephalus | reverse complement strand
TGAGTGTAATGAAATTTCTATTTCTAGGTCCTTGAGGAATGGCCACACTGTCTTCCACAATGGTTGAACTAATTTACACTCCCACCAACAGCATAAAAGTGTTCCTATTTCTCCACATCCTCTCCAGCATCTGTTGTCTCCTGATTTTTTAATGATAGCCATTCTAACTGGTGTGAGATGGTATCTCAATGTAGTTTTGATTTGCATTTCTCTAATGACCAGTGTTGATGAGCATTTTTCCATATGTTTTTGGCCTCATATATGTCTTCTTTTGTAAAGTGTCTGTTCATATCCTTTGCTCACTTTTGAATGGGCTTGTTTTTTTCTTGTAAATCTGTTTTAGTTCTTTGTAGATTCTGGATATTAGCCCTTTGTCAGATGGGTGGATTGCAAAATATTTTTTCCCATTCTGTTGGTTGCCGATTCACTCTAATGACTGTTTCTTTTGCTGTGCAGAAGCTGTGGAGTTTGGTTAGATCCCATTTGTCTATTTTGGCTTTTGTTGCCAGTGCTTTTGGTGTTTTGGTCATGAAGTCCTTGCCTGTGCCTATGTCCTGAATGGTATTGCCTAGATTTTCTTCTAGGGTTTTTATGGTGTTAGGTCTTATGTTTCAGTCTTTAATCCATCTGGAGTTAATTTTAGTGTAAGGTGTCAGGAAGCGGTCCAGTTTCTGCTTTCTGCATGTGGCTAGCCAGTTTTCCCAACACCATTTACTAAACAGGGAATCCTTTCCCCATTGCTTGTTTTTGTCAGATTTGTCAAAGATCAGAAGGTTGTAGATGTATGGTGTTGCCTCTGAGGCATTTGGTCTATATCTGTTCTGTTCCATTGGTCTATATCTCTGTTTTGATACCAGTACCATGCTGTTTTGATTACTGTAGCCTTGTAGTATAGTTTGAAGCCTGGTAGTGTGATGCCTCCAGCTTTCTTATTTTTGCTTAGAATTGACTTGGCTATGTGGGCTCTCTTTTGGTTCCATATGAAGTTTCAGGTGGTTTTTTCCAGTTCTGTGAAGAAGGTCATTGGTAGCTTGATGGGGAACTACTACCAATTTTTATCCTATCTTGCCATTTTGGACAGGAATTCAGTTAGGCCTGGCTGCGTAATTTGGTGCCATGTGAAATTAAGTAGAGATTCATTTCCAGTTAATGTCTGTTCTGTTCTTCCGGGTGCTTAATGCTTTACTCAAATGCCTGGCACCTTCTTGGAAACAGGTAGAAGACTGGGCCAGCTGGGCTCTTCTTTCTTTTTATGTGGTCTCACAGTCTCTACACCTGCACTCTCCAACCAGAGAAACAAAATAAATTAAGGGCTTCAAAAGAAAAAGTTCAAAAATCTCCAAGTCTGAACTGCAAGCCTTGTCTTATTTCCTTTGCAATACATCTCACAATTATAATTAATAATTATCAATTCATTTTTTAATGTCTGTTGTGCTATATTGTAAGGCCCATAAAAACCAGGACAATGCTTGCAGTCATTCTGCTGTGTCGCATGTGTTTATCAGAGTGTCTTGGGCACAGCAATAAATATTTGATGAATGAATTAATAAATAAATAATTTCAGTCCAGGTGTGGTGACTCATGCCGGAAATACCAGCACTTTGGGATGTTGAAGCAGGTGGATCATTTGAGATCAGGAGTTCAAGACCAGCCTAGCCAACATGGTGAAACACCATCTCTATTAAAAATACAAAACCGGGTGTAGTGGCACACACCTGTAATCCAAGCTACTCAGGAGGCTAAGGCAGGAGAATCACATAAACCTGGGAGGAAGAGGTTGCAGTGAGCCACGAATGCTGCTACTGCACTCCATTCTGGGTGACAGAGCAAGACTCTGTCGAAAAAAAAGAAAAGCAAATGAATTACATCTAGAAGTTTTAGCAAAATAAGTAGAAAAGCATAGCACCTAAAAGTATGGTAATTATTGATTGTCCCTTGAATAGGATCATTTTTGAGATAGCATGAATTATTTATTGAACTATTTTATGATAAAAATATTACCATTTTTAAAGTACATGCTATACGCCAGTTTTTTTTTTTTTTACAAAAGTCATCTTATTTTTTTCTAATAATAACTCTAAAAGGTAGATATTATTATCTTCATTTTGTAAATAAGCAAACTATGACTTAGGATAAAGTGACTTGTCTAAAATCACAGAGCTATTCAAAATATCATATTCTGGTCTTCTACCTGGTTATGAGGTGATAGGGGTTGACTAGAGGTGGGTTTTAATGTTACACTGTCCAAGTCAAGTGCAGACCCCAGATACTTTACTTTGCATATTCTGAAAAGCACTCTGCATCAAATACCCAACCTATTGATTGTGGTAGCTTTTGAGTAACCTTAACCATTGAAAACGTAGTAGTTCGCCCCTACAGGACAAATAAAAGTGGTATGGCAAAGTTTCAAGGTGCAGGAATGTGCCTATTGATATTCCCTGAGGTAGCTTTCAGTAGAAGACCCATATCCATAGAGAAGACATGAAAGGCCAACTGCTCAAATGGCTTATTCTGATTCATCATGAGTAACAGGATACTATGTGGTCCTGTATATACTTCCCTGCCATGATCTGGCAAATGTAGGCCCTTAATGTTATTTTATAACCCCTGATTAACACCTGTTTTAGCAACATTTTATTAGACTACCTACCAAAATTCTATTTACAAAATCTACCAAAAGCTCTGGCTGACTCTCAATAAATATAAGGACAAACTCTAGCATAACATAAAAGAACTGATGAAAATTTGAGCTGCCTTCCTAAAATAGAGGTTACCATTTGCATCCAACCAAGTTTAAATTGCCTACTATAACAAACAAAAAAATCAGTTCTCTTTAGAAAAATATAACAGAATCTACAACATAATATCCAGACTGCAATCTTAAATTAGCCAACATGCAAAGAACCAGGAAAATCTGACTCATTCTTAAGAGAAAAGACAATCACTGGATATCTACCCTGAAATAATCCAGATGTTTTCTTGAGTATACAAGGATTTTCAAAGAAGATGTTATAACTATGCTTGATCATGTAAAGTTAAATTTTCTCCAAATAAACGAAAAGCTAAGAAATATCAGCAGAAAAATAGAAACTATAAAAAATAGGTAAAAATTCTAGAACTGAAAAATACTAAAAGCAAAAACCAATAAAAATTTATTGGATGGACATATTCAAGTGTCAAGAGAAAAAGTTCATGGGAATAAAAATTGATGAATAAAAATGATCCAATACAAAGAACAGAGAAAGATATTGAAAAAAAAATCAATGAACACACAAGGGATGTGAGAAATAATGTTGAAAGATCTAACATACATTTATTTGGAATACTGAGAGAAGAGAAAATGAGACACATAAAAAATTGAGAAAATAATGGCCTAAAACTTTTCAAAATTTATGTAACATGTTAATGTATAAATGCAAGAAGCTAGTGAACTGTAAACAGGATAAATACAAAGAAAATCATACCTTCTTATCTCATGGTAAAACTGCTGATTAACAGAGATATAGAGAAATTTTTGAAAGCACCCAGAAAAACTTATCACATTACATATAGGAGTGTAACAATTTGAATAACCATCAATTTCTCATCAGAGACGATAGAACTATAGAGGCCAAGAAATAGTAAAACATGTTTAATGTGCTGAAAGAAAAAAACAAAACAAAACAAAACTTTGATCCAGAAATCTGTATCCAGCAAAATATGCTTTAAAAACTGTATTAGTCTGCTCAGGCTGCCATAACAAATTAATACAGACTGGGGGGCTTACGTTACATAAGTTTATTTTTCACAGTTCTGAAGACTGAAAGTCCAAGGTCAAAATGTAATTAAGGTTGGTGTCTGGTGAGAGTGCTCCCCTTAGATTATAGATGGTTGACTTCTTGCTGTGTGCTGGTATGGCCTTTCCCTGATGCATGCAGTTGAAGAGAAAGCGAGAGAGAGAGAGAGGAAAAGAGAGAGAGATCTGTGTTGTTTTTTTTTGTAAGGACACTAGCTGTATTGGATCAGGGCATAACTCTTCTGACTTCATTAACATTAGCTACTTCCTTGTTCCAAATACAGCCTCACTAGGGGTCAGGGCATCAATATTTGAATTTGGGTGTGTGTTGGGGGCTGAGAGGGGCAGGAGAATATATGTATTCAGTCCACAACAAGAATGAAGGCAACATTAAGACATTTTTAGATATAAGCAAAGTTGGAGAATTTATTACCAGTAGATTTACAGTATAAGAAATCCCTAAAGGAAGTTGTTTAGGTAGAAGGAACGTGAGACTAAATGGAAATTTGGATCTTCATGGAAGACAAAAGAGCTTCAGAAATAATAAATATCTGAGTATATATGATTTTTTCCTCCCAGTTTCTTTAAAATATGCAGGACTGTTGAAAGCAAAATTTTATATATATATATATAACTTTGTTTTGTGGGATTTATAATTGTGTGTATTTCCTGTGTACAGGAAATACATAAGACAACTATAACATAAAGGATGGAGGGCAATATTAATGAAGCTATGTGGTTGCAAAGGTCTTATATTTTAATGCAAATATAATACTAACTCTATGTAGGCTACAAAATATTAAAGATATATTTGTAATCAACATAGCAGTCACTAACAATATAAAATACAGGCCTATAACTGAAAAGGTACAAAAGCCATCTTGAAAGTGTTCCCACTGAATGAATTACAGCCACTTTGTCATAAAAGTCAGAAGTTTTAGTGACTTACTTATTGCATAAGCCCCCAATGTCGTCAATAACAGAAAGTGGATTTAAACTTTGCCACATCTGTCACCCAAGTTTGTGAATGAATTGCTATTCTGTTCATTCTGCAATATTCTATAATCTGTCTTTTCCCTAGGAAAAAGGTGTCTACTGTTTGGACCTAAGAGTCTATTGCCTGACTAATTTATTAGCTCCTATAATCCCTTCAAGATGTTAGTTGCTTCAATCAGTCTGCAAATATTTATTGAGCTACCACTATGTGCCTGGCACTGCTCTTGCCCTATTGCCATGTTACAATGCAGAAACAAAAGCCCTTTCAGCAAGTAGTGCTGAAAATCAATTTTATGGTCAAAAAAGTATTATCCCTGACCTTGTGGAATATACATAAGAATTAAAACCTTAACCTTACTAAAGCTTTCAAGTCTCAGAGACAAACCATCATAATGGTAGACTAGGGGATGGGGAACACTGCGATGAGAAACTGTGAGCCAGGGTGGTCTTCACAATAACATCGCTGCATTCTTCACAGCCTAAAAAAATCTCTCCCATTTAATTCCACTCCTAACACACAGTTTTAGAGCCAAGAAAAATAACATGTGCACTCACCTTGTCTAAAGAGGATTCCTAATTTTAAACCAAACTGAAACAATTAAACTTTTATTAAAGTAGTGGTTTTTTTACAAAAATATTCCTGTGGCACATTTTTAAATTAAATATCCACAAGATAGCACTAATCTAGGCCCTGGAAATCCAGTTGAAAGCAAAACACACAGTTTTTGCCTACAGAGTTTATTTGCTAGTAAGGGGAGATAAATTATAAGCAAGCAAATAAATAAAAACATACGTCCTGTATTACAGTGTGTTAAGAAATAACACCAAGTAATGCCTTCGTGAAAATAAAACGCAGTGGAGTGATTATGTGAGATTAGCTGGTCATCTGAAGCAAACACTTCTATGAGGCATAATAAGCCTCAGCAGTGGCAGGTGTTCATGAGCACTTTACATGCATACTTGACCTAGGACATGAACTATGTAGGGAGCACGTCAAGGCAAGATTATGGAGAAAAGATTTCAAGCTCATGTAGGATCAAGGGCCAAGGCAGGAAGGAACTTGGCACATTTACAGAACTGAAAGAGAGGGTAGCAGGGTCTGGATCATGTGGGATCTTGTGGGTTTATTAAAGACTTAGGAGTGCACTCGAAGTGCAATAGTGCAATCGGAAACAACTAGAGGATTTCAAGCAAAGGAGTGATATGATTGGATTTACATTTTTTAAAAAGTCAATCTTGGCACTTGGAGAGAATGGATTAAAGGGAAATAGTAGTGAAATCAAACTGACAGATCAGAAGGCTATTGCTTTGATTCAAACAGCAGATGATGGCTGCTTGAAACAGGATAGTTGTGGTGGAACTTCAGGATGCCTGGGATCTCTTCCTCCTCTGAATTCCTGTAACATTTTGTTTATACCCCTTTTTTTTGTACTGTAACAATCCTGTACTCCCATTTTAGACTCTTCTGATAGCAGGAACTAAATCTTGCTCACCTCTATTTTCTCCTGGTTTCTGAATACATTTATGTAGCAAGTAGCCAATGATTGTTTATGCAAAATAAACAAAATTATAATATTCTCCTTTGACACTTGCATTGTTACATGAAAATGTACATACTGTATTTGGATACGAAAAATTAAGAATACAGTATTTGTTATGTTTTTTAAGGTTTAAATCACATGGGATTTTTTTTAGCTTGGCTTTATTTTTATTCCCTTGTATAATACTGCCAAGTATGAATTTTATATCTACTCTTGAGTTAAATCAGTACAAACAAAGCTTCAAGCAATTTTTAAGTGGAGGAAAAATGTATTTTTCACTGTCTCATATCTTAAAAATAACTGAGCCAATTTTAATTTACTCTTTCTAAAGTGAGGGCATTGGGAGAGAAATGGTAGTGATGAGATGTGGAACAAATAAAAAATAACAAACCTGTATGTCCTGCACATGTATCCCAGGATTAAAAAAAATTTTTTTTAATAAAAAAAAATTAAAAAAACTTTTTTCATAAGACCAAGGCTAACATTTCAATTGCGAGCAAATTTCTTGAATGTTGTAAACAAGATGGAAATTGAAATAAAATTTCTTTTCACCTTTGAAGAAAAGCTTCTGCAGTTTAACGTCAAAGGTCCTGAGCTAAGATAAATCATTTGGGTTTTGAAAGAACAATTCAAGAAAACACTGCTTGAGGAAGATTATGAATACATCTGATACATCTTTAGCAAGAAAAGATTGTGAAAACATATTGTGGAAAGAGAAATGTAAGAACATCAAAGGTTGAATCTAATGATCTATATTGCTGCACTGCTTTTCCTTTACTGATTATAACTTCTTATCCTATTCTCCATCCACCTGTCAATAAGCACCTCATCTTCAATAAGTTTATTCTGTCCTCTATAATAAATATTACTCCATCATATACATATGCATATATCCAAAAAGAATCACATGGATTCCATAATATTTAGAAACACTCATTAAAAAAAAATTCAGAAGTGAGGAACTAATGAAAAGGTGGACTACAAAGGAAATATTCATGATACATTAACTCATCTGAAAAGTATTCTGTCGAAAAAATACATCATAAGGATACGAGCTAACTGTTGGCCAAATGGAAGAAACAGGAAGGAAATGCTTATTGCAGATTTATTTGGAGAAAACTGGTCAGCAACAGCTAAAACAAATGCTAATGACATATTTCATGTTGTGTTATGAAAGCGGTTTTTTTTATCTTTCATCAAAGTCATGTTATTGCCCCTTATGATAATCTACTGTCTTATGTGCAATTTGAGAACTGGTGCTCAAAGTTCAGCAAATTTCTCCTTGTAAAGATAGTTATACCAAAACTTGTCTTCTGCTTATTCTTCAGATATTGCTCAGCAAAACTTTTCTGACTAGTAGAAATTTATTTGTTACACGCTCTCTTGGGACTGAGATTTTTAGATACACTACCATGATTATTTGTTAATGCCTGTCTCATTCACCAAACTGGTGGGTTTGACTGACATTGGTATCATAAAACCTAGTAATAGATACTTCATAATATTTGGCAAATGAATGAATGAAGTGCATTTATGCCTTGAATTTCTTAGCTTAATTTTTTGGCTGAAAGAATTGCCAGATAGAAACAAGTGCTCTAGCAGTTATCATGAATATGTTTTCTACTACACAGTTGCTTAAAAGAAAATTTTTTCAATAAATTGAGAAAATTTTCACAAAGTATTTTATGTTTGTGTTAAATATATCCAGAATCGAACTTTTATATTGGCATAATAAAGAGCTAATCTTTTTAAGTACCCATGTAACCAAGACGGACAAAATACTGGGCCATAAACATTTTAAAAATTGAAACCTTGCAGAATGTGTTTTCTGAACACAACAGAATCAAACTGGAAATCAATAACAGAAAGAAAATAGAGAAATCTTCAACGTCTTGGAAGCGAAACAACACATTTCTAAATAATCCAAGAACCAAAGAGGAAGTCTCAAGGAAATCAAAAACACTTTCAACTCAAAATGGATTATGGACTTATGTGTAAAATGTAAAACTATGAAACATTTATAAATAAGAAAAAGTCTTTGGAAACTTGAACCAGGCAAAGTTATTGAACTTACACCAAAAGCATGATTCCTGACAGAAAAATTCATAAATTGGACCTCATCAAATTTATATCCTTTTGCTCCATGAAATACCCTGTTAAAAATACAAAAAAGAGAAGCTACAGAATTGGAGAAAATATATGCAGACTGTATATATCAACAATACTAGTATCTAAAATATATATCTATATATTCCATATTATATGTGGAATATAATTTATTCATATCATATATGGAATAGAATACTTACATATCTCAGAACTCAACAGTGGAAAGACCATCCAATCACAAAACAAGCAAAGATAGGAAAAGACATTTCACCAAACAGTATACACAGGTGGACAATTGCACCTAAAAAGATGTTCAACATCGTTAGTGATTAGGGAAATGCAAATTAAAACCACAATAAGATGCTACTGTTCATCTATCAAAATGACTAAACAAAAAATAGTGACAATGCTAAATGCTGGCGAGGAAACTGAGGAGCTGAGTTGCTTATACATTGCTAGTGGCAATGTAACTACTGCTCTGGAAAGCAATTTGGAGGTTTCTTTACACATTTTTAAACAACTGGTAATGACAATTAACATTGTCACTAAATATCTGAGTTATTTCTAAGTTAAAATATTTTAGCATTAATTGCTGAACATAAGTTTAAAGTATGTATATTTTGCCATCTCATTTTTCATATGGAATAGAGAAATTAAGATGTATAAATCCATTAATCAAAGACATAAAAATTGTATTATGAGAGGATGTTTACAAAATGCTAATCTAAAGCAGTTAACAATGCTTACTAGTTTTTACTAAAAAATTAAAGTTACTAAAAGTTAAATATTCTGATTATTACATGTAATAAAAACTTCTAGAAATAATAAGGGAATGACTCTGCATGCAAGGGAAATAGGCATGTTTTAGAAAAAAAGAAGTATGAGGATGCGATTTGGTTAAGGAAAAAAGAGGGTAGTTTTGTCCTAGAATGACTAATTGCTCCACACTTAAAAAAATAAAGAATATAGCACAAACTAAATTGTTATAAAAAAGTTATAGAAGGTTTGGAAAAAAGAAAATTTGAAAGAAGAATCTCATGTGCTGTGATGCTAGCTATAATTGAATGAATTTATGAGAAGTGCTTCAAAAATGAGCCATAAAATCAAAAGTACACTGGTACAAAACTAGAAGCTGGATTTTTCACTGTTAAACAAAGTAAAGTGTACTTGGTAAAATGTTTTCCTTACCTTTAAGTAATTGGCCCAGGAAACAAGGAGTTGTGTTTTATCAACATGATTTCTTGTACTTCATGTTGGCTGTTATTAGGCCTTTGATAACTGAAAAAGTGAGTCTTCTCAATATTAGAAGAACTAAATTTTTTTGTACAACTCTGCAATCTTCCTGTCCTTGCTTTTGTTTCAGAATAAACTGCTGATCCTGTTTAATCAAGTGTTTTAGACCTTTTGACAATTTTTACAAACTTCTCAAAATAAAACTCATTTAAGTCTGTTTGTTCTCAAACTAACTTTGGAACATACCAGAGGGTTTCTGCAATGTTTGAAAGAATCTTTAAAAGAGAGATACAGTATTCCTCCCTTGATCTGTTTTTCTCTTTCCAAGGTTTTATTTACAATTAACAATGGTCCAAAATTAGGTGAGTGTAAGACAATAAAACATTTTGAAAGCGAGAAAAAGAACACATTTACACAATTAAAAATTGTTCTATTTTATTATTAGGTATTATTGTTAATCTGTTACTTTGCCTAATTTATAAATTAAACCTTACCTATGTATGTACGTATAGAAAAAAAATCATAGTACTCATAGAGTTCAGTACCGTCTATGATTTCAGATATTTACTGGGAGTCTTAGAACATATCCCCCATGGATAATAGGAACTAGTGTATGAAACTTATTGGATTCATTTAATATGTTAAATTATATGGGAAGCATTGCCAAATGAGAGAAGATATTTAACATTTTTTGTTGTATGTTAACCCATGTGGATACATTGCTAATAGGTATTCCAGAAACTGTATGAAATTTTTAGAAACCTGGTATGTTATCAATCATAATTTTGGTTATTATTTTAAAATGTCATATGATACAGAAAACAGCTACATTTATTTGCCAGTTGTGTCATTATTATAATGAACTCTTATCAGATTTTTAACCATGGCCATTCTTATTCATAGACAGTTATTGTTTTGATTCTTCTCAAAAGCATTTGCACTCAGCCACAGTCCAGAATTGTTTCTATTACACTGGTAAGAATTTCCAGGACTCTAACAAAGAAACTGTGTTCATGAAACTGCTAACCAAGATCAAGCAGAATAAGTCTTAATTACATGAGACTGCATAACTGATGAGGACAATATTTTTTTGATTTTTTTATTTGAAACATTGCTAGTTCTTTAATGCTCTACTCTTCAGATATAAGGATTTTTTTCTTTAAAACTACCTATAACTTACAGCGATTTGGCAAATTATACTTTTGCAAAAAAAGGAAAAAAAGATTATTTTTTCCTATCTACCTGATTCCCCAGAATTTGGAAACTATTTGTGAGTATTGTTATTTTTAAGGCTATATAGTTATTTGTATAAGTTCAATAAGAATCTGCTCTTTTTGTGACAAGACAATTAGAAAAACTATTTGTATTACCAAAGTTTTGACTGGAATGTCATATAGAAGAATGAACATATAACCATATGTAACCAATCAACTATAAGAAACTGAGATTGACTTTATACAGACAATAAAAGCCTCCTGGAAAAACTGACCTGGTACCTTGAATGTATCAGGTACATGCATGCCTTCCTCACAAGGTTCCTCACCTTACAGTGAGTTAAGAATGTTACTTCCTGACAATCCCAGGAACCCTAAATATTTTAGAGACTTTGAGAAGAGTTTATCCAAATCTATAGGTAGTAGAGGTACAGTCTGATTGTGAGTCTTTGACTTGGCTTCTCACCCTGGAGAGGCTTTTTAGAAGTCTGATCTGAGATTTTTTTTATCAAAAGTTTCAGCAAAGCAAGCTTAACAGAAAGAGCCTCGGGCCGGGTGCCATGGCTCATACCTGTAATCCCAAGACTTTGCCGGGCTGAGGTGGGCAGATCATTTTAGGTCAGTAGTTGAGGGCAGTCTGGCCAACATGGTGAAACTTCGTCTCTGGTAAAAATAAAAATAATAAAAATAAATTAGCTGGGTGTGGTGGTGCACACCTGTAGTCCCAGCTATTTGAGAGGCTGAGGTGGAAGAATCAGTTGACCCCAGGAGGCAGAGATTGCAGTGAGCTGAGGTTGTGCCACTGCACTCCTTTCTGGGTGACAGAGAGAGATTCCATCTCAACAAGAAAAAAAGAAAAGCCTATATAACCAATCACTATTCTTACTGCCTTGCTGCATTTATATAAATAGGCCAAGTTTCATGAGACTAAATTTATTTGGTAATCAAATTAGTCTTACTCTGATTATCTTCTGTAAAAATCAGAATGACTATGGAGAGGAAAAGTATGTTTAAGAAGCAAGTATAGTACACCTGCTATTAGCCTGTAGCTCTATTCTTTGCTTTTGAGTTTTATCATTTACCGATAGATTAGACTGGATCTTGAATTCATAGATTCCTACAATTCAATTTTCTCCCACTTTTCTGAATTGGCATAACTGAAAACAAGAACTGCTGTTTCTGAAACACTACAAGCTGCAGATCAACAACTTGACATAATTTTAGAGGATATCTCTAATGTCTAATGTGTAGGCCACTCAGGAAGTTGCCTGAAATGTCCAATGGCATAAGCAGGGACACTCAAACTGCAAACCAGGAACATGTGCCTTGAACTCAAATCTAGAAATCTTCTTGGCTAATTACCCTCTAGACTCAGAGCTGAATTTTTGGTATATTTTAGTCATTGACCTTTGCTTTTCTTTTGTTTCTTTAGAAATATTAGTGGATTTGGTTCATGGGGACCTTGGCTAAGAGGCATACTCCACTGTCTTGGTACTATCTTCCTGATAGTCATCTTTATAATCTTCCAGGTATGTTATATTTTCTCAAGGGTCTTAAATGTGTGTTTGCAGACATTTGATAGTATGCCAGATGGTCTCACTGTGATTAGAGCAAGAAAAATAAAATGAACAACAAAAGGAATCTCTTCAACAAGCCTGATGCCTTGACTTATGAGTTCCACAGAGACAAAGACAACTTTGTCATGATGATCACACAGACTGATTCTCATATCAAAAATGGTCAATCTCTCATAAATAAGAGGATGATCAAAAGGACTTAATTATTTTTTTAAATATCTAATTGGGAAGCCATTAGTCTGGGGTGAATCAGGCACTTTAAATTCTTATATAAGCAGACTAAAGTGCATTGTAAATAGTAAACTGAAACTAGAAATTGCACCACTAAGAAACCACCAACTAACCTCTAACTAGAAACTTTACACTCTAACCAATCAAAA
This sequence comes from Cacajao melanocephalus, assembly GCA_963573385.1. Classification (NCBI taxonomy): domain Eukaryota; kingdom Metazoa; phylum Chordata; class Mammalia; order Primates; family Pitheciidae; genus Cacajao; species Cacajao melanocephalus. The sequence goes on along the minus strand of CAUYLG010023350.1, from coordinate 12,332 downwards.
CTGTTCTGTTTGTCTTGCTTCTGCAAAGATTTTTTAAAAGTTTTTCCTTTCACCTCTCCCAGTAGAGCGCTAGTCACTTGTGGACTGGTGTTGCCTGGATTCATTAATCTCTGAATGCACAAATAGACTCTAAAATCTATATTTTTACCAGCAGGAATTGAGGAAAGTATATAAATGGGAGGGAAATAAATGTGGCTATAAAAGTGTATACATGAGGGATTCTAATGGAAATATTCTGTATCTGGAGTGTATCAATATCAATATCCCAGTTGTGAAACTGTGCTATAATTTTGCAAGACAATCCCATTGGGGAAAACAAGGTGAAGAGTACCTGGAATCTCACTGTACTTTTTCTTACAACTGCATGTGAATCTACAATGATCTCAAAATAAAAAGTTTAATTAATAAATTATAAGGTAAGTATAATTATTACTCCAATTTACAAAGAAGAAAATTGAGGCATAATTAATTTACATGATTTACTCACTGCGAAAGGATTATTAAGGAAGAATTAGAATTTGAACCACTTTGGTTTTGAGAGTCAGTTCCTCATTCTTAATCCTGAAGCTTTGTATCTTTTACTTTTCTTCTGGCTGCATGTGGCCCACAATTAAGTGGAATTTTGCTTATGATTATGCAAATTACATTTCACAAAATAATCTTGTAACATTCCAAGGAAATCAATATTAGACAGCAAACAGCAAGAATTCTTATTAATAGCTCACTACAAATTATTTCATATTATACATTAAATACCAATATTCAAACCCATATAAATTATTACTATAAAAATCTATATATAATCTAATATGTATATACAAAATTAAATTTTTGTGAACTAGATATATGTGGATATTCTAATTCAAAATGTATTTTGTGCAATGGCTTATAAGGACTACTTGGGTGTTTATAAAGGTAACCAGGAAAAGCAGCATGTTTTTTAAATAATTGCTTGGAAATCAAACAAAGTTAATGTAAGTCTCAATTCAGTCTTAAGTCTCAGTCTTCATTCTCAAGTAAGCCTCTTAATTAAAGAGCATAATCATGTAAAATCTGTCTTAATTCTTTGACCATTAATGAGACTGATTTTTTGGTTATATTGGGTCAGCAGTTCTACATTGAAAATACCGTAACCCGACGTTGTATGAGGTTGTATAATGTTTCTGTGAACAAAGATTTAAAGATATTCTAAATCTCTTCTTTAAAATCAAAATATAAGTGGTGATAATTAATCCAAGTTATTTGCTTAGCTTCTCAACTGCTTTTTGTTTTTATTTTATTCTCGCAACCTTATGAGGCAGAGAAAATTTGATGGACTATGCATGACAGGTGAATAGAGAGGCAGATGAAGAACACCTAATCGGTGTACATTCTTCTAAATAATAACCTAAGTGAATGTCCTAATAACCTAAGCTAAATCTAATGTCATTTGAAATAAAGAGTTTGTGATTAGCCTGATATAATGTAAACAAAAAGGTACCAGTATACAAAGCTGGTCCTGAAGTCATTTATTGAAGCACAATATAGATCAATGGTGAACTCTGTATTTGTGGATTTAGGAAACAGTATCACATAGAGTTTGACAAACAATAGTCTTCCATATCAGACTGTGACTGTGCTTAAACCCCCAAATGGTTATAGGGTCAATAGGTAAGTTATACATTACTCATTTTCTGTCTCATTTTCCTAGCATATTAAGGAAAGAAAATGCTGGCAACTACATGTGGTTATTTTAAAAATGAGACAGGATACTTACATAAAATACTGAGTGAGTTACAGCCTCAATGCAAGTGTTTAATCAGTGATAGGAGCAGTGAACATTGGAATCATAATCATCACTGAACCAAAAAGAGTTTATTGAAGGAAAGAGGGGAGGAAACCTGTTATTAGCAGGAAAGCTAATTGTGACAGGTGCTTTATATCTGGTGTGTCATTAACTCTAGACAAAGACACACACGTACTTCAAGTTTAAAGTTTTTCTTTTTAATGGTTATTTTGCTGAATTTTATCAAGGCATTTGTTGAGTTAAAGAATGCATCAAGGGTTGGGGATGGTGGCTCACGCCTGTAATCCAGGCACTTTGGGAGGCCAAGGTGGGTGGATCATAAGGTCAGGGGTTTGAGACCAGCCTACCAACATGGTGAAACTCTGTCTCTACTAAAAATACAAAAATTAGCCAGGCATGGTGGCACACATCATTAATCCCAGCTACTCAAGAGGCTGAGGCAGGAGTATCGCTTGACTCAGGAGGCAGAGGTTGCAGTGAGCCAAGATCGAGCCACTGCATTCCAGCCCGGGTGACAAAGTGAGACTCCTTCTCAAAAAAAAAAAAAAAAAAAAAAAAATGCATCAAGTATTTTGAAGAGCACCTGACATACAGCAAACATTCAGCATGTTAGCACCTATTACTATCACTATTACTAAGTAGTGAAGCAACCATTAGAACGTGTTCTGTGTGACACCAGTGCACATCATATGTCAGAGGTGTTAATTAGCAGTGCTTTTGAGTTTAGGTTATAAGTCATCTACAAAGAACAATAAATTATCTACACACAGGAGACTGGAGGGAAAAAAATAAAAAATAAAAGTCTATTTTATTTGTTCCCAAATTTACCATCACTAAAAGAAGTCTAATTAATGTTACTGAGTTTCTATTCATCATAAATAGATGTGATGATTTGGAGATGAATGATACACTGTCTCCCTCAGAGAGTTCGTGGAAGAGTAGGAGCAACTTACATTTGAACAGATAATCTTATGCAATGTGGCAGTTACTATAACAGAAATAGGTAAAGAATAATAGGATTATATATAATTTATTTTAGTAGAAAAAGAAAATTACAAATATTTCTATAATTACATATATATGAAAACCCACATATACATAAAAAGCTATGCATATATATCATAAAGACTTATATATATATATCATATATATCATATATATGTATCCTTTATATATATATATTAAGAATACGTCAAGGGATGGGCACAGCAGCTCATGCCTGTAAACCAAGTACTTTGGGAGGCCAAAGCAGGTAGATCACAAGGTCAAGAGATCGAGATCATCCTAGCCAACATGGTGAAACCCCATCTCTACTAAAAGTACAAAAATTAGCTGAGTGTGGTGGTGCACACATGTAGTCCCAGCTATTCAGGAGGCTGAGTCAGGAGAATCGCTTGAATCCGGGAAGCGGAGGTTACAGTGATCTGAGTTCATGCCATTGCACTCCAGCCTGGCGACAGAATGAGACTTGAGACTCCATCTGAAAAAAATATATATATATATACATATAATTAATATATATATTATATATATAATTAATATATTATATATAAGATATATAGTTAATATATATAATATATATAGTTAATATATTATATATATGCATATATATTACATATATACTCATTCATTCATTTTAAGCATGCTTGCAAATTAGACCACCATACTGTCATCATATACAAATCATTGTATAATTACTTTACTTGATCCAAATGTTCAGTTGAAATCAAAGCAAGTCAGGTTTGATAAAACCCAGAAAGCAATCTAAGTCTTTCATATTTGGGTCATCTCTGACATATTTATTGCACTCAAGAAAGACGATGCTCCTTAATATTATAAACAATGATTTTGATAGCAAAGTTTACACTGAAAACGTCATAACCCATTATTTCCGTCATCTCTATACATTATTATTAATTAAAATTAGTTTCTGGAAGCAGAAATGCTATTTTCTTATGCTTTTCATAACAGACTATCATTATCTGAAATTAGAAATAGTCTAGTAATAAATATATGAAGACATTTGCTACTGATTGTTTTAAGCAGACATTTTGCTTGAGATATATTTATATTTGTGTTTATAAAGTTTAACTTCTGTACATTCCAAAAGAACTTCATTACATGATGTTCCCATTTATGAGCTATCTCATAGAAAGCATTCCATTTTCTGCATTGAAAGAAATGAGATGCCTTCTCCAATCATTGTTACATTGTGCAGGTTTTTATGTTTTCCTTTTTCAGCTTCTCACATCACATGTTATTATAACAAATATATTATAAAATAAAATAAGTGACTATATTGGAACATAATGAGGCTTGGGAAGAAATAGTCTTCCATGCAATAATTTTTTCTCTGCAGGATAAAATATTCTAATTTGCTCCCAACTCAGTGCTTGAAATAATGGACATAATAGTTTCTGAAATTACAAAAAATAAAGTGACAAGAAAAATGAAATTTAGAATATCATTTTAAATAATAAAACAGTCAATACTGCAAAAAGGTAAAAGATGCAAAATAAACTCAAATGTGTGTAGACTACACCACCCCCACCCACCACCATTTACCAAATAAGGTGTGTACCATTGGCCCTCTAGTGGTGATGTGTTAGAATCATAGATTCTTATACTCAAAGGGTAAAAAAAGCTGTCTTCTTTCAGAAGTACTGAAGTGAAACATGTTCCTGTAAATGCCATATTCTAGGAATATATTTTTAAATCTCTGTGTGGGATGTAAGTAGAGAAATTTTCCTCAGCCAATGTGGGGTTTCTTCTTGTACCCCTCAATAAAAGCTATGTCAAGTGAAGATGACAAATTGGGATACCACATGGTACATCATAATAAACCAGTACTTTTGCCACATTAAGTTTTGCAAAAGGTTGCAAATGAGTCATAGCACAAAGTTCTGCAAGCCCTGCAACGTCTCTCTCCATTGCACCTTAATTCTTTTCAGCAAGCCTCTTCAAAAGACAGTGCCTCATTGTTATATGTTTGTATGACACACAGAAATGACTCTGAGGTTTCAGACTGAAGAGCAAGTGCAGTTGCCTCCTGCATTGTCATCTTCTTAGAAAAGCTTCCTGATGTTTCTGGACAGATATTCCTTCTGAGAAAACCCCCTCAATATTGAATGTATTACAAATAATATATTTTATACCATCCACTGGACCTTATTTGGTTCTTGGCCATAACAACAGTGGTCTTTATAAGGAGGAGGATGTCACAGCTCCCCTGGCACTAATGTAAGCCTAGGACTCATTTTTATAACTTAATGCACAAATATCCAAAAATGAATTAGCAGCTCTCTCCCTCATGTTTCTTTTTTCTTTCTTTTTTTTTTCTTTTATTTATTTATTTTTGAAATAGAGTCTAACTCTGTCACCCAGGCTACAGTGCAGTGGCACAACCATGACTCACTGCAACCTCAACCTCCTGAGCTCAAGGGATACTCCCACTTCAGCCTCCCAAGTAGCCTGGACTATAGGCACATGCCACCATACCTGGCTAATTTTTTTTTAAAAAAATTTGTTGAGTTGGGATCTCCCTATGTTGCCCAGACTGGTCTTGGACTCCTGGGCTCAAATGATTCTCCGGCCTTGGCCTCCCAAAGTGCTGGGATTACAGCCATGAGCCCCTGCACCTGCAGCCCCACCCATTTAAAAAAAAATCAACACTTTGCTATGGTAGAAATAATCTATGTTTGCATAAAAACTGAAAATAATATTTTATCAATTCAGCCTCCGACAAAAGTATGGTTGCAGAACTATGAGATTAGTGCTGTCTATGTGTAGTGAGAAATTAGGCATTATGTGTGCTTATTCCCTCCATAATATTTTGCTGCAGAAACCAAGGCAGTTAGTGAGGACAGTCTTTGCTCAAAGTAAACAAGTTATTTGGAAGGAAAGAAGGAAAGGAAGGAAGGGAGGGAGGGAAGGGAGGGAAAAGAAAGGGAGAAAAAAGAGACAGATAACAAAAAGCAAGGAAGGAGGGAGAAAGAAAAGAGTCAATGTGTTCTGTTTACATGAAAACATTTTAGAGCACAATACTTCTTCAAGGCAAGCAGAGATAAAACAGATCATTTTTCAATAATTTACTCTGAATTGCTAAGATCTTTGTTTTTTGTTTTTTTTTTTTTGAAGGACAATATCCAGGTTGATAATCAGGGTTAAAGTACCATGTTATTGTAAAAGTCAAATACACAATTAGATGCTTCTTTTGCAAACACAATTTCCCTAATTGTATACAATCAAGAGTTGTGATACTTATTCTACTTCACTGTAAAAACAAAGAAGTATCACACTTAACACCTGCAGCTAGAGACAAGTTATGTTCACATTAAATTCATGGCAGTAGCATAGATATTTTTCAGTTTCATTTAACATATTGCTTTTCAGAATTCATTTGCCATTGCCAATTTTAATGCCTAGGACTGTGTTAAAGAAATTAGTTCTTTAATTTTCGTTTAGTTTTATAATATTTAATGCTCTTTTGACTTCATATTTCCTTAAGTAAAAAAGATATACACATATTTGCAAAAATATATTCATAATTGTATATGCTATTACTTATATGCATGAAATATATGGATACATACATTTGCATACAAACACACACATATTTCTATGTATTTGAATCTTGACCATATATTAAATGTCAGTTTTTTCAGTATAAACTTTATAATATATTCCAGAAATGTTATTAAGAATGAAGAAAGAAGGTTAAAAGAGAGAAAATGCACTATATTCCAAAACTAAATAATATTAATTTGGCATAACATTGATTTTCAATGGCAAAATCTTCAATTACTTTCGTGCCAACCTAAAAACACAAGAAACTTTAGTCTAATATAATATTATTATACAATGAAAAATTTTTTTAGCAGTTGCAAATACTTAGATAATCAATGTCATGCATACAGTTGTGGCTACAATTAAACACCCCCTTATTAATGCACATAAATGCTGAAAGAGGAAATCATGCATTATTTTAATTTGTAAAATTTTAAATTAGCGATTTCTAACTTTTTAGGCCTTCTAATTCCTGAGCTTTCAAGGATGCCTTATAGATTGGTTGTTAACACCATAAAAGGTGGAGCAAACAGACTAACCGAAATAGAATTCTGGCTCTGTTATTTACTACCTGTGTGCCTTTAATTCAGATATGTCTAGTCTCTGAATCTATTTTCCTAGTGGTAAAATACTACCTAACTCTATGTTTATTCAAAGGATTAGAAGAGACATAATATGCCAAGTGCTTTTGCACAGAAAGTTTTACATTTTAAGAGCTAGGTAGATGGTGATGCAATTATTATTATTATTATTATATAAAAAATGAATCACGCTATAAGACTATTTGGGGCAAAGATGAAAGTAGGGAAAGTGCTATATATGTATTGAAAGCAAAAGCTTGACTTTAGGAGGACTATCAGGTTTCGGGTAAAGAAATAAATTCCAAGGCTTGAGTCCACAACCTAAGGTCAAAAGATAGCATAACGTAGATGTCTGTGACACTGCTCTCCATTAAAATAATTAAGCAGAGATTAACTTGATAGTGATTTTTTTTAAAAAAACCTAAAATTATATTCAAATGCAGTATTTCAGATTATAATGTTAATTTGAAACAGTGGTAGGTCACTGGTCTCATCTAAGGTGTTATCTAATTTTGTTGCCTCATGACTGAGAAAATTAAGGACACAAAGAGTGAGGTTGGAGTGAAAGTTAACAAGTGAAAGAAAAAAAGCTCTCGTCAGCAGAGAGGGAAACCCAAGTGGGTTGTCGTTTTTACAGTTGAATCCAAAAGCTTTTATGAGAAACTCCTCTCATCTCTATAGCTGTTTGTGTAACTTCTCTTATTTATAAAGCTGTCTGCGTAACTCCCCATTTATCTATGTAGTTCAGGCACAAAATGCACTTCTTTTGTTTGTATAACTGTGGGTTTGTTTTAGGTAAGCTCTCCTTCCTGTGCAAGTTCCCATCGTGTACATGTCTGAGAAGGGGAGAAAATTTTTTCCTGGGAGCCTATCAATTTCACAAAGAACAAAAGGCTTCTGTGTTGGACCATGCCTTCCTTGCCTGCTTAACTGTGCAGGTGCAGCCTGAGTTTTCCCCAGGCTGCTCCATTTTTGCCTATAGCTGTGATTTTTCAGGCAGGGTGCTTCTCTGAGGACCAGCCTTAACTGTTTACCTGACTGATGTTTATCCTTTTCTTCTCTCAAATTGATTGCTTGCTAAAGATTTCTGCAGAAACTAGCTAAGTTACATGATAGAACGGTATAAGTGAATGTTGCTTTTAAGAGGTTAGTAAATGTATTTTTATTTGTTGAGTTCTTGTGAAAAAAATTTTTTATGTCTGTTATCCTTTTTATCTAACTATAATTTAGGTTTCTCTAATCCGTCGGTAATAATAATTACATTTTTACATAAGTAAAATGAAATGCTACATCAGAAAAAGACAAAACACAAACCATGACATGTACAGGCAGAAATTTTGCTTCATCTGTTTAATTTGCACATGAGCAAATGAAAATATGGGAGAGAAAAATATTGAAAGTTGTGCTAATTTTTTTAAATTTTTATTACAATAATTGTTTCAGAGTCCTCTTGTTAAATATACTTGGCTACAAAATTATACACTTTATTTATTACTCTTCATTTGATAATACGATTAAAGTTTTTCTGCTTAAAGTATTTAACATTTAGAAAACACAGAATTTCAACAAATAAAAATTTTAGAAACTTTTAGTTATAGGTAGTATTTCATTTATATCATCTACTCAATGGGATTGTTTAGTGAAAACAGAGTACATGCAGCTAACCGACATACTTGGTAACTGCATACCAAGAACTTTCTTCTGAAACAAAAGCTTGCAATTTTAGTGCCCTTTTCTTTAATGCAATGAAAGGGAATCTGAGTTAGATTATACAAATGAGTTTATGCAAGCTCACCAAACTGTGGAGAAAAAAGCCACAGCATTACTGGCTCCATGAGTGAACTTTCAGATAGAGAATGTCATACTCAATCTAAGAGTATACTTTTATGTTTTCTCTGTAACTTTTCTTCAATTAGTTATTAGAGATTTTACACTAGAACTAGTAATACACACAAGCTGTCTGTAGGAGTTTCTATTTCTACAGAGAAAATAAACATGTAAACAGACACAGATTGTAGCATGTTTTAATATTGTATAGACAAATCACTTTAGTGACCCATAAAAGGAAATAACTAACTTGAGAGCCTGAGCAAACTCATCCATCATACATATATAAATAATCCATACGTACATACACACATGGTTACAATTACTGCCTATTGATTTACTGCTTCCAAATATTTATCTTTAGCCAAGACTCTTCCTGAGTTCAACATCCAAATGTTTAACTATCTACTTGCAGTCCCATGTAGATGTCCCCTGGGCAAAACTCAAAATATTCAAAAGTTTTTCTGTACAAGGCAAGAAGACTTATTTAATGGCTGAAATAGGAAAAAAAAAATGGGTGGCTTTTATAGTTGTTCTGTCAAGCATATGAGCTATCCATGGTCTCCATCCTGGTTTCAAATGGAAGATATTTCCTGTCTGGGCTTTTGTACACAAGATGGGCACCCAGCAAAGGACAGATAGTGATGACCTTGTTATGCTAGGACTTGAGTGCTTGGAGATCCAAGTTTATTTTGGATTTGTTCTTACGGAAAAAAGGAGACCTGAGCAGTAAATTTGATACCACAGAAAATTTTAAGGAGCTTACCCATCTTATGTATTCTCCTTACCCCTTTGTTGGGACTCAGGGTTCCTTTGTGTACTCATAGTCATCAACTCCAGGTCCTGCCTAACAGAGTACATGTATCTTTTTCCTGGCTCCTTCTCTCCCTAGAAAATATCTTCTAAGTGGGAGCTTATTTTTCATTGACTTATTTCCACTTACAACCCAGTCTAGGGAGTGAAAATTAATATTTTATTGGTCCAACTATTTTTATCTGACTTAGAGTGACAGGTAATTTAAAGTTAAAAATATGTTTCTCTGACCAAATCAAGCTATTTGTCTCCAGTTCACAAACTGTTTAATCATAAAAATTCTATCTGAATATTATTATCATGATCCACCTGTGCTTTAAGCATATTTTTTCTTTTTATATCTTTGAATTTGCAAAAGAAATACATCCTTATTTTTAAAAACTCATTCATTTCAACCTTTTTAAATTTCCCATCTCTTACAGTCTTTCTTCCATCTTTTATTTTAAAGAGACCTCCAATTTTCTGTAACCTTTCAGGCCATGACATAATTCCAGTTATTACATTAGAAATGTCATCAATTATGCAAACAAATCAGAGCTGATGGTAATGTCTAGCAACTGTTCAAAATTATCTTACATAAAGCAAGAAATATCTAAGAGATGAATTTTTTGGAAAGAGATAGAGAATAGAGGTCAGGCTTGGTAAATTGGAGAACTGACTTTTACAGATCCTGGTGAAGGAAAGACCAAAGGAAGCTTGGGGATGATATTCTAGCTTTAAATAATAACCTGGAGACTTAGAATACATGGATGATAGCAGCTGAATTTATGACATGGAGTTAGAAATGGGAGAAGTGGAAGGATATACTACCTACTTTATGCTTTGGAAATTTAGACCACTTTTTTTTTCCTTCAACTTTTATTAAGTTTGTAGGTACATGTGCAGGATGTGCAGGTTTGTTACATAGGTAAATGTGGGTCTTGGCAGTTTGCTGCACAGATCAACCCAACATCTACATATTAAGCCCAGCACCTTTTAGCTATTCTTCCTGATGCTCTCCCTCCCTCAACCCCACCCCTGACAGGCCCCAGTGTATATCATTCCCACTCATATGTCCATGTGTTCTCATTGTTCAGCTCTCACTTAGAAGTGAGAACATGTGGCGTTTAGTATTCTGCTCTTGTTTTGGTTTGCTAAGGATAACGGCTTCCAGCTCCATCCATTCCCCTCAAAGGACACGATCTCCTTCCTTTTTATGGTTGGACAGCCTTCCATGGTGTACATGTACCACACTTTTTTATCCAGTCTATCATTAATGGGCGTTGATTCCATGTCTTTGCTATCGTGAATAATGCTGCAATGAACATACGCATGCATGTATCTTTATAATAGAAGGATATATATTCCTTTAGGTATATAACCAGTAATGGGATTGCTAGGTCAAATGGTACTTCTGCCTCTAGATCTTTGAGGAACTGCCACACCATCTTCCACAGTGGTCAATCTAATTTACAGTCCCATCAACAGTGTAAAAGCAGTCTTTTTTCTCTGCAACCTTGCCAACATCTGTTGTTTTTAGAATAATTGCTATTCTATTGGGATGGTGCCATTACTTATTGGCAAAAACCACAATTACTTTTGCACCAAAATAATAACTAGTGTGAGATGGTATCTCATTGTGGTTTGGATTTTCATTTTTCTGATGATCAGTGATGCTGAGCCTTTTATCACGTTTGTTGACTGCATAAATGTCTTATTTTTAGAAGTGTCTGTTAATGTCCTTTGCCCAATTTTTAAAGGGATCATTTCGTTTTTGTGGTTTTTTTTTTTTTGTTTGTTTGTTTGTTTGTAAATTTGTTTAAATTTCTTGTAGACCCTGGATATTATACATTGGTCAGATGAATAGATTGCAAAAATTTTCTCTCATTCTGTAGGTTATTTTTTCAACCTGATGATATTTTCTTTTGCTGTGAAGCAGCTCTTTAGTTTAATTAGATCCCATTTGTCAATTTTTGCTTTTGTTGCAATTGCTTTTAGTGTATTCGTCATGAAATCTTTGCCTGTGCCTATGTTCTGAATGGTATCAGCTAGATTTTCTTGTAGGGTTTTTATAGTTTTGGGTTTTACATTTAAGCCTTTAATTCATCTGAGTTAATTTTTGTATAAGGTGTAAGGAAGGGGTCCAGTTTTAGTTTTCAGCATGTGGCTAGCCAGTTCTCCCAGCACCATTTATTAAATAAGGAATTATTTCCCCATTGCTTGTTTTTGTCAGGTTTGTTGAAAATAAGACAGTTATAGGTGTGTGATCTTATTTCTGGGTTTTCTATTCTGTTGCATTGGTCTATCTGTCTGTTTATGTATCAGTAACATGCTATTTTGGTTGATGTAGCCTTAGTTTGAAGTCAAGTTGCATGATATCTTTAGCTTTTGTTCTTTTTATTTAGGTTTGTCTTGGCTATTTGGGCCCTTTTTTGGTTTATATGAATTTTAAAATAGTTTATTCTAATTCTGTGAAGAATGTCAATTGTAGTTTAATGGGAATAGCACTGAATCTAGACCGTTTTTATCAAAGATTCCTTTAGTCAGTTTATTAGTGAGAATTGCGCATGGAAAATACTCCTGTCTGTATCTTTTTTTTAAATATATTTTTTATTGCATTTTAGGTTTTGGGGTACATGTGAAGAACATACAAGATTGATGCATAGGTACACACGCGGCAGTGTGATTTGCTGCTTTCCTCCCCTTTACCTATATCTGACATTTCTCCCCATGCTATCCCTCCCCAACTCCCCACCTCCCACTGTCCCTCCCCTATTTCC
>CAUYLG010023348.1:0-20186 GCA_963573385.1 Cacajao melanocephalus | reverse complement strand
GGGCTGGATGTGTGTGTGTGTGGAGGGGCTGGGTGTGTGTGTGGGGGGGCTGGGTGTGTGTGTGTGGAGGGGCTGGGTGGGTGTGTGTGTGTGTGGAGGGGCTGGGTGGGTGTGTGTGTGTGTGGAGGGGCTGGATGTGTGTGTGTGTGGAGGGGCTGGGTGTGTGTGTGTGTGGAGGGGCTGGGTATGTGTGGAGGAGCTGGGTGTGTGTGTGTGGAGGGGCTGGGGGTGTGTGTGTGTGTGTGTGTGTGCATGTGTGTGTGTGTGATGCAGTATGTGATGGAAGGGCCCTGGTTGGCTCCTGCCTGCTCCCAGCACAGCTGGACAGGAGGGGCTTCCCCTTTCCATCATGGGCCTTTGAGCAGGGAGAAAGCAGCTTGTGTCGCAGCCAGGCTGTGGTCTCTGGAGACAGTCATGCTGTGTCAGAGTGAGGGGGCCCTGAGACCCTCTGACTCTGAGCCTGTGGTTGTCCTGAGGAGGGGCCTGAGGCCCACAGAACCCAGGTCTGTGACTCTGAGCTGAGTGCTCTCTGCACAGTCTCAAGCACAGGTGACGTGAGCACGTGCAGAGGAGCATGCAGTCCTCCAAACCTGTGCAGTAGGCTGGGGCACACATGGGGACCGTACCCCAGGTGCACGGGTTCCACTCACGTGTGCCCAACACACCTCACCCCAGGGCCTCAGCTGCCCCGTGCCTGGATCTCTCACTTCCTCTCTGAGGGTTAGGTCTGTGTCCCCGAGCCTGGCCAGACCTCACATTGACTTGGTGCACTTTTGAAATCCCCTTTGTTCCTGAGCCTCATCCTCCAGGAATTCTGGTTCTGTAGGTGGAGGTTGGGCCCAGCCCTCCACATTTTTTATGCTTTATTATGGAAAATTTCAGTACTTAGATAAGTAGAGCGAATAGGATAATGACCCCCCACATACCCATCACATAAGTATCAACTTGTGACCCATCTTGTTTGATATTTCCCCCTCTTCCTGTCCCCACCCTCCAGCCACTCGAGGCCTCCCTGATGTCTCTAAAGCACATCCAGGTTGGGCAAGCCCCTTCAGGATCCAGCCAGCTCTTGGATTGAGGGATTCAGGGCACTCTGGGCCGAGGGACCCGGGAATTGAGTGAGCAGGGTGGGCTTAGTAGTGGAGACTTCCTGGATACGCAGAGAAATCACTGGTGCAGAAGCCAGGAGGGGCTGGGCACAGCCAGGCCTGACCGTTAACCCCGCTGCCCTCCCCTGCAGGCGTGCTGGGTCTGACCTGGTTTATCAACAAGTTCCGCATCGTGAAGCTGACCCCCAAGGACCAGTTCATCATTGCCTATGGGGGCCTGCGAGGGGCCATCGCCTTCTCTCTGGGCTACCTCCTGGACAAGAAGCACTTCCCTATGTGTGACCTGTTCCTCACTGCCATCATCACTGTCATCTTCTTTACCGTCTTTGTGCAGGTGCTGGGCCAGAGCAGAGCAGGCCCTTGCCTTGGGGACCCTGACGCTGTTCCTGTGGAAAGAGAGGAAAGCGTGTGATTTGAAATGTGATTCTAGTCCCAGCTCCACCACTAACTTGCCGTGTGACCTTGGGCAAGCCACTCCCCTTTTCTGGGCCTCAGTTTCCTCAGTGGTAAAGTGAGAATCGTGATGAGTCATTGCAGAGTGACTGATCAGAATGTAAAGGAACCAGAATGCTGCCCAATGTAATTTGGAATCCATGGAGCATGAAGAGAAGTGGGTATTGGCCGGGCGCGGTGGCTCACGCCTGTAATCCCAGCACTTTGGGAGGCTGAGGCGGGTGGATTGCCTGAGGTCAGGAGTTTGAAACCAGCCTGACCAACATGGTGAAACCCCCCTCTCTACTAAAAATACAAAATTAGCTGGGCATGGTGACACATGCCTGTAATCCCAGCTACTTGGGAGGCTGAGGCAGAAGAATCACTTGTACCTGGGAGGTAGAGGTTGCAGTGAGCTGAGATCGTGCCATCGCACTCTGGCCTGGGCAACAAGAGTGAAATTCCATCTCAAAAAAAAAAGAGAGAGAGAGAGAAGTGGGTACAGACAACAGGCCCAAGATCCCTCTTTGCTACAAACTCATTGTAGGGGTTTAGGCAAGAGATTTCATATCTTAGGGTCTTAGTTTCTGTATCTGTAAAATGGGAATAATATCACAGCATGGGGACCTGGAAAGGGCTCTGAGCTGGCAGCAGGAGGCCTGGTCAGCCCTAGTTCTGTGTTGTCTCTTTGACCCTAAGAAAGACCTTCCCTTCTCTGGGTCTCAGTTCCCATCTGTAAAGTGAGGAAACCGGGCGAGGTGATTCCCAAGAATCCTTCCAGCCTGCTGGTCAGTGATTTCTGTGCATTTAAACGGCCCAGGCTTAGCTAAGAGCACTCTCCTGCCTAAAGTCCCCAAGAAAGCCCAGCCTGTGATGGTACAGATTACTCCACCTTACCTGACTTTGTCTGACCTTTGACAAATGAGAAACACTCTGTCTGAGCCTCCATTTCTTTTTTTTTTTTTTTGAGCCGGAGTCTTGCTCTGTCACCTAGGCTGGAATGCAGTGGCATGATCTCCGCTCACTGCAACCTCCACCTCCTGGGTTCAAGTGATTCTCCTCCTTCAGCCTCCCAAGTAGCTGGGATTATAGGCATGTGCCACCATACCCGGCTAATTTTTGTATTTTTAGTAGAGACAGGGTTTCACCATGTTGGCCAGGCTGGTCTCGAACTCCTGACCTCAGGCAATCTGCCCACCTCGGCCTCCCAACATGCTAGGATTACGGCGTAAGCCACCGCGCCCATCCTGAGCCTTCATTTCTTCACCATTCTTTCTGTCTTTTCTGGGCACTAATCCTCAAAAAGCCCTAGATGGGATATATCTTTGCCTTCTCTTGAGAAAAAAAGATAGGGGAAACCTGGGGCTGGGCTTATTTTCTGTCCTTTAAAAGGAGAGGGTGCCCTGGTACAGTGGCTCATGCCTATAATCCCAGTACTTTGGGAGCCTGAGGCAGGAGGATCCCTTCAGCCCAGGAGTTCAAGACTAGCCTAGGCAACGTAGCAAGACCTTGTCTCTACAAAAAATTTAAAAAATTAGCCAGGTGTGGTGGTGCACACCTGTAGTCTCAGCTACTTGGGAAGCTGAAGTGGGAGGATAGCTTGGACCCAAGAGGTTGAGGCAACTGTGAGCCATGATTGTGCCACTGCACTCCTCCAGCCTGTGTGACAGAATGAGATGCTGTCTCAAGAAAAAGAGAGGCTGGGCAGGGTAGCTCACACCTGTAATCCCAGCACTGGGAGACCAAGGCTGGTGGATCACCTGAGGTCAGGAGTTTGAGACCAGCCTGACCAACATAGTAAAACCCCGTCTCTACAAAAAATACAAAAATTAGCCAGGCTTGGTGGCTCACACCTGTAATCCCAGCTGCTTGGGAGACTGAGGCAGGAGAATCACTTGAACCCAGGAGGTGGAGGTTGCAGTGGGCTGAGATTACGCCACTGCGCTCTAGCCTTCCAGCCTAGGTGACAGAGTGAGACTCCATCTCAAAAAAAAAAAAAAAAAAAAAAGGAGAGGAGGCTGCCACTTTTGTTGTCTTGCGCTGCTTACATCTTCAAAAAAGTTTTCTTATGTGCTAATGATTTTCCAAGCCCATTTTCATTGAAGGCAGCACTGGGGAGGGGCCATCCCTCCAGAGCCAGCCTGCCTGGGTTTGAATCATGGCTGTACTGCTTCTATGGGATCGTAGAAAGCTGCTTAACCTCTCTGAGCCTCAGTTTCTGTGTCTGTTAAATAGGGACAGGGAAGGGCCTCCCTCTTAGTGCTGTGGGTACTGGAGAGCTGATACTAGAAGACTTACAAGCACATGCGTTTGTCACATGGCAGGTGTGCAGTTGAAGCCGCCACTGCTGTTATTACTTGGTCCTCCTGGCAGTCCTTGCGGGGAGGCAGTGCAGAGGTGGTTTTCCCTGTATGTGGGGCCTGACCTCCTTGGGCTTGCAGAGCAGGTCTGTGGTACAGTCCACAACTGAACCCAGGCTCTCTGCCACCTGGCCCAGGCCAGATGACCAGCATGGGGGTCATTTGGTGGTCAAACCTCTGGCCATGTCTCCAGGAAGAGGCAGGCCTTAAGGACCTCACCTTGCATGGGTGAGGACCCTGCAAGGAGCTGGGAGAGATGGGGGCCTGGCAGGAAGGCAGGGTTCTTTAGATAAGTGCTGGGAGGTAGGGGAGTTCTCACACCCTTGGGTCCTGGGAGAGGGCAGAGCAGAGAGGGCATCCTAGCCCTGGGGGCCTGGGGTGCAGGAGGGAGGCTCTGCGGCCTCCCTGCCTGGGTAGCAGAAATGGAGTGCCTGACACCTGCCTGCCCCCAACAGGGCATGACCATTCGGCCCCTGGTAGACCTGTTGGCTGTGAAGAAAAAGCAAGAGACGAAGCGTTCCATCAACGAGGAGATCCATACACAGGTACTGGAGTGCGGGCTGGGCCCTCAGTTGCAGGAGAAGGAGCAGGGAGCTGGGGAGCAGCTGTGCCTCATGTCCCTGCCCCCCATCAGCCCCTCCTCTCTGTGTTGGTGCCCAGGGGCTCCCTCTGCCCAGGAGGCCACCAGGGTCTAGCCATAGGAAGGTGTGGTGTAAGCAGCTGGGAGCCTGAGGAGGGGGCATCGTGCCATCTCTGCCTCCAATCGAAACCTATCCCAGGCATTCCCAGGTGGGATTAGAGAAGGGGGCTCAGCCGGACACAGGTGAGGGTTTGAGATACATGGCCACTGGGTTCGATGAGTGGGGTGTGGGCGCCACCTCCCGGCTGCTCGTGGAACCACAGGGCTGGACCCAGCAGGGCTGCAGCTCCGGGAGGAAGCAGGGGCTAGTCAGAGGTCTTGGTAGGGAAGGCGCCCCACAGCGAGGCTTGACCTGGCCCTGGGCCCCTTTCAGTTCCTGGACCACCTTCTGACAGGCATCGAGGACATCTGTGGCCACTACGGTCACCACCACTGGAAGGACAAGTAGGTGGCAGGCCTGGTGGGTAGGCAGGGAGGGGCAGGCAAGGGTCTCCCGAGCCTGGGCATCTCCCCACTCCTGGGAGCTGGCTCCATCCGTCTCCCTCCTCCTCCCAACAGACTCAACCGGTTTAATAAGAAATACGTGAAGAAGTGTCTGATAGCTGGCGAGCGCTCCAAGGAGCCCCAGCTCATCGCCTTCTACCACAAGATGGAGATGAAGCAGGCCATCGAGCTGGTGGAGAGCGGGGGAATGGGCAAGATCCCCTCTGCCGTCTCCACCGTCTCCATGCAGTGAGTGCCGGGGCCACCCAGGGAGCTTCTCTCCCACACACCGGCTGGCCTGCAAGCCCAGCTGGGGGTGGGGCCCTCTACTGTCCTGTTGGGGTGGAGAAGAGAGATGTGGGCTCGCACCGAGGACCTGAGGCTTTGGTGCCCGCCTGGGTCATCCCCAGGGTGACCTCCTTCTGCCCCAGCCTGGAAGGCTCCAGGGTCCCAGGAGTCTTGGGGACCTATCCTATGCCCTGTTGCCCCAGGAACATCCACCCCAAGTCCCTGCCTTCCGAGCGCATCCTGCCCGCGCTGTCCAAGGACAAGGAGGAGGAGATCCGCAAAATCCTGAGGAACAACTTGCAGAAGACCAGGCAGCGGGTGAGGACCTGCTCCCCAGCCTGGCCCTCTCCCCGCAGCGCTGCCCTGCCCTGCCCTGCGCCTCGGCACCAACCCTGGGGCTGACCTGGCCTCCGCACTACCCCCGCCTCTCCATGACCAGAGCCTTCCAGGCCCAGCTTCCGGGGCTGCCCTGCCCTGACACTGTCCTACCCACAGCTGCGGTCCTACAACAGACACACGCTGGTGGCAGACCCCTACGAAGAAGCCTGGAACCAGATGCTGCTCCGGAGGCAGAAGGCCCGGCAGCTGGAGCAGAAGGTAGCTGCTGCCGGGAATCTGTATCCCTCCCCACTCACCCAGACTCCGCCGTAGCCCTCTGAGGAACTGTGCCCATTCTAGAAACAGGGTTTGGCTTTCGAGGGGCTTGTTGGCAGTGTAAGGGCGTGGAGAGCCATGAAGAGTTCTAAGCAAGGGATTGGCATGGAGGTGGGGGGCGTGGTTGGGTTAGGGCAGTGGCAGGGGACAGCAATGGGTGGGTTTAAGGCTGGGCAGTGTAGGTGCCTGTTTAAGGCACAGGCACAAGGGAGGGGTAGCGAGTGCCCGCACCCATGGAAGGTGGGGTGTGCATGACCGGGTGCTGTCCTGAGGGGCTCCCTCTGCCCAGCTGCCTGTGCTCACCCCACTTATCCTCTCTGTCAGATCAACAACTACCTGACAGTGCCGGCCCACAAGCTGGACTCGCCTACCATGTCCCGGGCCCGCATCGGCTCAGGTAAGGCCTCTGAACCACCGCCTCCTGAGGATGGGCACAGGCCTCCACCACCTGGAGGACGGGCCTCACCCTCGCTGACCCCAGGGGCCCCTCCCACGCTGTGAGCTGCTTCCACATCAGGGATCATCCCTAGGGAGAGACACCCTTGGGTACAAGGAGCTGGTACAAGGAGCTGGGAGAGACGGGGGCCTGGCAGGAAGGCAGGGTATCTGCCCCATAGGGATCCCCAACATGTGGGGAAGGTGAGGGCAGGGCCCCAGGGCAGACTGTGACTCGGGGGAGCCCCAGGTTTGGCCTGTGGAGGGACACCTCTGGGAGCCCATGGCAGAGGAGAGGGCCACAGTCTGAGGAAGAGACGCTGTGGGCTGAAGGGTCACAGAGGCCCGCTTCTGAGGCCAGTCAGGACCAGGCCAGCTGCACCGGTGAGGAGGCCTGCAGGAGGCGCTGACACAGCTGAGTGGCGTGTGCCCGGCCTGGCTCCGGAGCCAAACCCAGCCTGTGCCTTGCTTTTGGTCCCCAGACCCGTTGGCCTATGAGCCAAAGGAGGACCTGCCTGTCATCACCATTGACCCGGCCTCCCCACAGTCACCGGAGTCTGTGGACCTGGTGAACGAAGAGCTGAAGGGCAAGGTCTTGGGGTTGAGCCGGGATCCTGCGAAGGTAGCCGAGGAGGACGAAGATGACGATGGGGGCATTGTGATGCGGAGCAAGGAGACTTCGTCCCCAGGAACCGACGATGTCTTCACCCCTGGGCCCAGTGACAGCCCCAGCTCCCAGAGGATACAGCGTTGCCTCAGTGACCCAGGCCCGCACCCTGAGCCTGGGGAGGGAGAACCGTTCATCCCCAAGGGGCAGTAGCACCAGGGCCAGCAGGCAGCGCCTGTCCCCTCACAGACTCTCCCACCAGAGCAGGGGCTGCTGGGGGCTCCCCTTGCCCTTCCTGACCCGGATGGGCCCTGCCCCTCCCCCTACCGCATGGCAGCCGGGCCCACAGCCCCCACCCCAGCACAGCTTCTCCCTCCCTTGCCTCCTGGGAAGCCTCCTCCACACCAGAACTGCCTCCCCAATCCATGTGGCAGAATTGCTGAGGCTGGTGAGGCCGGTCCTGCCCCTCCCTAGATCCAGGCTTCTCCAGGACCTGGACTAGGGCCTTGGAGGCTCCTCCTTCTGCCATCCCCCTCCTCATTCAGACCAATCTTAGTTTCCAACCAAAGAGTCTCTGGCTCAGCTGTGGTCCCTCCCAGGAAGGGAGGGAGCTGAGGCCTCCCTCTAGCAGGCCCTGCTTTATCAGGGGACACACCACAGGGGTACCAGGCATCTCTGGGGGAGGGACTGCTGGCCCACCAAGGTCTCACACTCCTCCTGCCAGCTCTGTCACCCTGGCCACCACCTCGACCTGTCCTTACTCAGAGCTGTGGGCTGAGGGCATCTCTGAGCGTCTCTGCCTGGAGCAGGGGTGGTTTCTACGGTGACAGTGACGTGACTCAGAGCTTTCCGAACTGTGCTCCCACGGGGACCACTGGCCCTCAGGGGATGCTGCTGGGGAAGGATTGGCTGTGGCTCCAGAATGTGCTGCCTTTTTAAGTTTGGTTTGTTCATACTTCCATATATATGATTGTTTTTGCACAGAGGGCACTCCTGTTTTTAAAACGTTTTGAAAACTCCTGGCTGAACAGTGCTCTGCCCTCTAACTCCCTCCTCACACTCCAGGAATGACCCCTCCTCATTTATGCCTGTCTGTCCAACCCGCTCCCCCACGTTTCTCTGCCTACTGGGCTCTTGACTGTGGCCCAAAGGCTCTGACATCAGAAGTGACTCCCACTCCTGATCAAGAGTCTCTCCAATCTCATAGATGCTGGGCCTCTTGGCACCTGCCTAGCTCTTGGGCCTGACCTTCAGTCCTGCTGGCCTGCTCTTACTTCCCCCACCCCGGGTTTGGCCCCTGGAACATTCCCCTTGTGTGTACCACACCCCGCCTGCTGTGGAGCCCATTGTGGAGGCGGGGGCGGGGGAGGGTGGAGAAGGCCTCCCCTGAGGATCTCCTGTCCCCCAGGGCTGGTGGGCTGGGCAGAATCCTGGGCCCCCAAGAGGCCTTTGCTCACACACACTCCTTCCCCCTGTCCCCAGGGCACTCCCCCAGGATCGTGCAATAGTCAGAGTGTCCCTCTTTGCAGGGGACTGGGCCGTGGGTCCTCAGCCCATCTGTCCATCCTCTTCTCCATGCAAGTGCTGTTTGGGCAGGAGTCACCATGCAAGGGTGATGTCGGCAACCATGTACCAACCCACCGCAGCTGCTGCCACTCTGCCGCCTGTACAGAAGAAACGGAATCTTTTTCATATTCTAATAAATCAATGTGAGTTTTTGATAGAGTCCAGGGCTGCTTCCTGGGGACAAGGGTCTTCAGAAGGGAGATTGGCCTGGGGGCCTGGAGTACTTAGTTCAGAGGCTGGCACAGAAACACTTCATGACTGTCAGTGGCTTGGGTGGTGGTTCCCACATGCCAAGCACTGAGCTACAGTGACAAGCTAAGCAGGACGTGCCCTGCCCCACGGGCAAGAGTGGCACCAACCAGTGCCCAGTGTTTGTGCAAGAGGTGAATAAGGGGCAGAGGGGAGGGTGGGGCAGCGAGGAGGACCCTCCTGAGTCCTGAGCGAGTGATATCCCAGGAGGGGACTCAAGAAGGAGCTGAGGCCTCCAGGTGGAGAAGGACTCAGAAAGTGCCCATTCTAACTGGCAGCTGTGCCCACGAACACTGGGACCTGAGAAAAGGCCAAGTGGCTGGGTCAGAGTGACAGCAGGGGAGGCAAGGATGTGGCCTCATGCTCCTCAGTTAAGATTTTGGTCTTAACTGTGGAAGTCACTGAAGGCCTTAAGTTCTCACCTGTAAAGTGGGGACAGTACCCCCACACGGTGAGATAAGCTCAGGTGTGTACAGACCAAGCATCCCTAATCAGAAAACCCAACACTGTGCCATGAATGGAGAATTCACACCTGACCTCATGAGACAGGCTGCACAAAATTATTTAAAATATATAAAATTGGGCTGGTCGAAGTGGCTCATGCCTGTAATCCCAGCACTTTGGGAGGCCAAGGCAGGCAGACCAGCTGAGGTCAGGAGTTCAAGGTCAGCCTGGCCAACATGGCAAAACCCCATCTCTACTAAAAATACGAAAATTAGCTGGGCATGGTGGCACATGCCTATAAGCCCAGCTACTCAGGAGGCTGAGGTAGGGAGAATAACTTGAATCCAGGAGGCGGAGGTTGCAGTGAGCCGAGATCGCACCACTGCACTCCAGCCTGGGCAACAGAGCAAGACTCCATCTCAAAAAAAATACATGAAGTTAACCTTCAGGCTATGTGTATAAGCTGTATATGAAACATAAGTGAATTTCGTGTTTAGACTTGGACTCTATCCCCAAGATAATCTCATTATATATGTGCAAATATTCCAAAATCTGAAATACTTCTGCTTTCAAGCATTTTGGGTAAGGATTGCTCAATCCCTAATGGGCTTGGTTCAGGAGAGGTTGGAGTCCTGAGATGCAGTTCCTGGAGCTGACCACCAGAGGGCAGTGGGGCCTTGGCGAGCATTCCAGGTACCCTTCGAACATGGGCTCTCCAGGGAAGCATCTCCATTACCCAGCCTGGGACCGGAGTATGGAGCTGGTTTGACTCACAAACTCTGAAAGGGCCAGCGCCAAGAGAATTACGGGGTTATTATTAAAGGACTTTTCCTGTATTCATCGGTGCCCTAGCAGGAAATGGATGTTATAGCCATCCCTCCATATTTTCCAGGGATTAGTTCCAGGACCCACATGGAAACCAAAATTCTTGGATGCTCAAGTTCCTTATTTAAAATGGTGTAGTACTGGCCAGGCGCAGTGGCTCACGCTTGTAATCCCAGCACTTTGGGAGGCCGAGGCGGGCAGATCACAAGGTTAGGAGTTCGAGACCAGTCCAATAAGATGAAACCCCGTCTCTACCAAAAATACAAAAATTAGTCCGGGCGCAGTGGTTCACGCCTGTAATCCCAGCACTTTAAGAGGCCGAGGCAGGCGGATCACCTGAGGACAGGAGTTTGAAACCACCTTGACCAACATGGAGAAATCGTTCTATTAAAAATACAAAATTAGCTGGGCTCGGTGGCTCACGCCTGTAACCCCAGCACTTTGGGAAGCCGAGGCGGGCAGATAACAAGGTCAGGAAATCGAGACCATCCTGGCTAACACAGTGAAACCCCGTATCTATTAAAAATAAAAATAAAATACAAAATTAGCCGGGCATGGCGGTGCATGCCCTATAATCCCAGCTACTCGAGAGGCTGAGGCAGGAGAATCCCTTGAACCTTGGAGGTAGAGGTTGCAGTAAGCCAAGATCATGCCACTGCACTCCAGCCTGGGCAATAAGAGAGAAACTCTTATAAAATATATAAATATATAAAATATGTATATTATTTTAAAATATGTATATATAAATTAGTTGGGCATGGTAGCTGGCACCTGTAGTCCCAGCTACTCAGGAGGCTGAGGCAGGAGAATTGCTTGAACCCAGGAGGCGGAGGTTGCAGTGAACTGAGATGGCACCACTGCATTCCAGCCTGGGCAACAGAGTGAGACTCTATCTCAAAAAAAAAAAAAAAAAATGGGGTAGTACTGTTGCCCCTTCAGGGATTCTGCATCCATAGATTCAACCAACTGCAATGAGAATATTTGGGGGGGGGGAAATTGAATAATAAAGTGTAACAACTACTTACATAGTATTTACATTGCAGTAGGTATTATAAGTAATCTAGAGATGATTTAACATATCTGGGAGATGGCCGGGTGCAGTGGTTCCCACCTGTAATCCCAGCACTTTGGGATGCCAAGGCAGGTGGATCATTTGAAGTCAGTTCAAGACTAGCCTGACCAACATGGTGAAATCCCGTCTCTACTAAAAAAAAAAAAAAAAAAAATCAACTGAGTGTGGTGGTGCAAGCCTGTAGTCCCAGCTACTGGTGAGGCTGAGGCAAGAGAATCACTTGATCCTGGGAGGTGGAGGTTGCAGCAAGCCAAGATCATGCCACTGCACTCCAGCCTGAGTGGCAAAAAAAGTATGTGGAAGAATGTATGTACGTTATATGCAAATACTACATTATTTTATATAAGGGACTTGAGTATCTGTGGATTTTGGTATCTGTAGGGGGTCCTGGAACCAATCCCCCATGGATAACCAAGAGATGAATGCATTTGCATATAACTAACACTCATCTTCCCATATACATTTTTTTTTGAGATGGAGTCTCGCTCTATCACCCAGGCTAAAGTGCCGTGGCAGGATCTCAGCTCACTGCAACCTCCATCTCCTGGGTTCAAGTGATTCTTCTGTCTCAGCCTCCCCAGTAGCTGAGACTACAGGCATACACCACTATTCCCAGCTAATTTTTGTGTTTTTAGTAGAGACGGGGTTTCACCATGTTGGTCAGGCTGGTCTCAAACTCCTGACTTCAAATGATCTGCCCGCCTTGGCCTCCCAAAGTGCTGAAATTACAGGCATGAGCCACTGTGCCTGGCCCCATATACTTTAAATCATTTTTAGATTACCTATAATACCTAATACAATGCAAATGCTGTGTAAGTAGTTGTCTGCTGGGTGTGGTGGCTCACGCCTGTAATCCCAGCACTTTGGGAGGCGGAGATGGGTGGATCACTTGAGCCCAGGAATTCAAGACCAGCCTGGGAAACATGGTGAAACCCCACCTCTACAAAAAATGGAAAAATTGGCCGGGCATGGTGGTGCACACCTTATGGTCCCAGCTACTTGGGAGGATGAGGTGGGAGGATCGCTTGAGCCTAGGAGGCCAAGGCTGTAGTGAGCCATCACACCACTGTACTCCAGCCTGGGCAACAGAGCAAGACTCTGTCTGAAAAAACAAAGTTGTGATACTGGTTTTTAAAGTTGTATTTTTATTGTATTGTTATTTTTTGTTTGTTTGCTTTTATGTTTTCAATTTGTGCTTGGTTCAATCTGAGGCCACAGAACCCAAGGGTACAGAGGTGACATATTCAAAGGGGTACTAAGAGCCTTCAACTAAGGGATTAATTAGAGATATGGGCAGGGTTATGGGAATCTACCAGGGATGGGACCCAGCAGGGCTTACACTACAGGAAGTCTTTACAAACCCTAGACCTGAAAGGGCTAGAGGAGGGAGATCTCATCATGGGAGAGACTGCCTGGCTAGAGCTGTGGTCATGCTTAGAAAGCCCCTACCAGAGAGGGAGCTGGGGAGGTTGGGGGTGGGCATCTTTCATCCTGATGGCGCTTCCCACTGGCCAGTCCCAACCGAAAGCCGGAAGGGAAGGCAGCCAGAGGTCAGCCCTTCATCGAATGAGGAGTGTGGATGTGGAAGGGAAACAGGAGAGCCAAGCAGGGCTATTCCTTTCACCCCTCAGCACGCACTCCCGTCCTTTGGGGGAAAACCTCATGTCCCTATTACTCAATGGTTCCAGAATTTCTGTTTGGGATGATGAAAAGTTTTGGAAATAGATTGTGGTGATGGTCGCACAATATTATGAATGCACTAGATGCCACTGAAGTGTCTGCTTTAAAATGGTTTCATGTTATGTGAATTTCATCTTTTTTTTTTAATGGAAGAAACAGTCTCATCAGCACGTTGTCAGATTCACCCTATTCTTGTTAACCTTCAGTCATACTCACCTGGAGCCTAACTTAACACATTAGTCATCACCAGGGCTCTTTAAATAAGACAACAGGGCATGCAAATAACAACAGAAACTTGCTACAGCCCCCACTTTGGCAGCTGGTCACCAGGCCCAAGTTAGCAATCATAGCGTCCTTCCTCCACCCCCACTTTCCTCTAACCATGTGCCAGCACTTTGGCTGACTGGGGTTTTTATATGGTGGGGTGTCCTAAACCTTTACTCCTATGCAATTCAGCCTCTTCTGTCTTCTTTTTTTTTTTTTTTTTTTTTTTTTTGTGATGGAGTTTCACTCTTATTGCCCAGGCTGGAGTGCAATGGCGCAATCTCGACTCACCACAACCTCCACCTCTCAGGTTCAAGCTATTCTCCTGCCTCAGCCTCCCGAGTAGCTGGGATTACAGGCATGTGCCACCATGCCCAGCTAATTTTCTATTTTTAGTAGAGACAGGGTTTCTCCATGTTGGCCAATCTGGTCTCAAACTCCCGACCTCTGGTGATCCTCCCACCTTGGCCTCCCAAAGTGCTGGGATTACAGGTATGAGCCACCACACCTGGCCCTCTTCTGTCTTATGTTTGTTGGGCTGTCACATTTCCCCTTCACTGTCAATAATGGACGAGGGGATTGGGGGCACTGAGGTGCCTGGTGAATCCCCTGTTTTCCGTCATTGTCTTCTGACCTCCCCACATTGTGTAGCAGGAACTTATTTTCCTCTGGCAATCCTAGCTGGTCACCCTGTCAGGTACAGTACAGTTGACCCCCTTCTCTGCCTTTTAGTTAAGCAATATACAGACCTCAAAATGACCGGGGGAGAACACTCTACTGCCAATTCTTTTTTTTTTTTTTTTTTTTGAGACAAGAGTCTCGCTCTGTCACCCAGGCTGGAGTGCAGTGGCACGATCTTGGCTCACTGTAATCTCCACGTCCTGGGTTCAAGTGATTCTCGTGCCTCAGCCTCCTGAGTAGCTGGGATTACAGACATGTACCATCATGCCCGACTAATTTTTGTATTGTTAGTAGAGATGGAGTTTCACCATGTTGGGCAGGCTGGTCTTGAACTCCTGACCTCAAGTGATCTGCACACCTTGGCCTCCAGAAGTGCTGGGATTACAGGCATGAGCCACTGCGCCTAGCCTCTCTACTTCCAATTCTAAAGGAGTCATATCCACATTCTCTGGAGGGAGTGTTCCTCCTTCGAGCATTAAGCTCTCCAGACCCACTGAACACAAAATTGAAGGGCTAGGAAGCCAAAATTCCTCTAGTAGATAATTGGGAATAGTAGTGAGAAAAGCTACTCCCATATCTACCTCTTGGTCCCTGGGCCTATGCATTTTGGCTGTCAGAGAGGTGGGACCATATATTAGCCACCGATTTCAAGCATGCACTGCCTCCTACCTATCAACAGCTCAGCTGCGGGAGTTGTCTCCCACCTGACACTGTAACGCTATTCTGCCCAGTCAGCTGCTTCTGGTTTCAGGGCCTGTTTTAAGACCAGTGCATTCTGGGCCAGGCAGGGTGGCTCACCCTGCAATCCCAGAGGTTTGGGAGGCCAAGGAGGGCAGATCATTTGAGGCCAGGAGTTTGAGACCACCCTTGCCAACATGGTGAAACCTGTCTACCAAAAACACAAAAATTAGCTGGGCATGATGGCAGGCACCTGTAATCCCAGCTACTTGGGAGACTGAGGCAGGAGAATTGCTTAAACCTGGGAGGCAGAGATTGCAGTGAGCCGAGATTGCACCATTGCACTCAGTCTCAAAAAAAACAAAAAAGGCGAGGCGTAGTGGCTGATGCCTGTAATCCCAACACTTTGGGAGGCCCAGGCAGATGGTGAAACCCCACTTCTACTAAAAATACAAAAATTAGCCGGGCAGGGTGGCAGGTGCCTGTAATCCCAGCTACTAGGGAGCCTGAGATAGAGTTGCTTGAATCCGGGAGGCGGAGGTCACAGTGAGCCAAGATAGAGTCACTGTACTCCAGCCTGGGCAACAGAATGAGTCTTCGTCTCAAAAACAAAACAAAACAAAAAACAGTGCATTCCATACTTATGTCCTTCAAGACGGTTGCTGTGTGTCCTTTAAGGTAGGTAGACAATGTGTGGCAGAGCACAGTGACGAGTAGGGCTTTCTGTGAAGTCCAGAAAGGGTGGTACTGGCCAAAGCACTGCAAGCAGGGAGAGCGCATTACCACGAGGAAAGAAAGAAGTGCTCTCGGCTGGGTGTGGTGGCTCATGCCTGTAATCGCAGCACTTTGGGAAGACAAAGTGGGGGGAATCACAAGGTCAGGAGTTCGAGACCAGCCTGGCCAACATGGTGAAACCCCGTCTCTACCAAAAATACAAAAATTAGCTGGGCATGGTGGTGCATCTCGAAAGGAAAAGAAATAGCTGCTCTCTTCATGACAGTGAGTTGGTGTAATCAGCCTGCCAATAGGTGGCTAGGTTTCCCCCTTAAGTGATTCTCACAATTTTTGGTCTCGGGAGCCTTTTACACTCTTACAAATTCGGGATCTTTGAGGATCCCAGTGGGTTTTTGTTTATGTGAGTTATACCTATCAATTTTACTGAATTAGAAATTAAAACTGTATTCATTTATTTAAAACTAATAAACCCATTACATGTTAATATAAATATAAAATTTTTAATGAAAAATTACTTTTTCAAAACAAAAATTGTTAGAAGAATGGCATTTGACATGTTGGCAAATCTCTAGAGCTGGCTTAATAGAAGACAGCAAATTCTAGAACCTTCAGCATTTGATCTGTTGTATACTTGTCATGTAGCCTATGGAAAATTCCACTCTACACTCGGTGACAGTGAAGAGGGCAAATAATGTCTCAGTATTAATATCAATATAGATTTGACCTCACAACTCCTGCAAGGGTCCTGGAGACCCCCAGGGAATGGTGCCATGTAGGAAACTCAGCTTGGTCTTTGCTGTTGGCCAGCTTGGCACTCAGCAGCACCATTGCCATGTCAGATTTGGTGAGGGAACTGTGCTAAG
This sequence comes from Cacajao melanocephalus, assembly GCA_963573385.1. NCBI lineage: Eukaryota > Metazoa > Chordata > Mammalia > Primates > Pitheciidae > Cacajao > Cacajao melanocephalus. Next base: position 4,121 of record CAUYLG010023348.1, on the reverse strand, counting down.
CCTATGTATATTAATTTTCTGCGGCTGCTGTAACAAGTTATCACAAGCTTAATAGCTATAAAAGTCAGAAGTCTGAAATGCATTTCCCTGGGCTACAATCAAGGTGTCGGCAAGTCTGCCCTGCTTTCTGGAGGCTCTAAAGAGAATCCTGTCTTGCCCTTGCCACTTTCTACATGCCCTTTACCATCTTGGGAGCCAGCAACATCTGGTCGGGTCTGTCTCACATCACATCACTCTGCCTGACTCTTCCAGATTTAAAGACTTCTTCCAGGCCAGGCGCGGTGGCTCACACCTGTAATCCCATCACTTTGGGAGGCTGAGGCAGGCTAATCACGAGGTCAAGAGATAGACACCATCCTGGCCAACATGATGAAACACCATCTCTACTAAAAATACAAAAATTACCCAGGCATGGTGGCGCACGCTTGTAGTCCCAGCTACTCAGTATGCTGAGGCATGAGATCACTTGAACCTGGGAGGTGGAGGTTGCAGTGAGCCGAGATCGCACCACTGCACTGCAGCCTGGCAACAGAGGAGTGAGACTCTATTTCTTTTTTTTATTATTATTTTTATTGAAATGGGGTTTCACCATCTTGGCCAGGCTGGTCTCAAACTCCTGACCTCAGGTGATCCACCCACCCTGGCCTCCCAAAGTGCTGGGATTACAGGCATGAGCCACCGCGCCCAGCCGAGACTCCATTTCAAAAAAAAAAAAGTTGGGGGCGGCCAGGCATGGTGGCTCACACCTGTAATCCCAACACCGAACACTGGGGAGGCCAAGGCGGGGGGATCAGAGGTCAGGAGTTCAAGACCAGCTTGCCCAGCATGGTGAAACCCCGTCTCTGCTAAAAATACAAAAATTACCCAGATATGGTGGCCTGCGCCTGTCCCAGCTACTTGGGAGGCTGAGGCAGGAGAATTGCTTAGACCCAGGAGGCAGAGGTTGCGGTGAGCCGAGATCATACCACTGCACTCCAGCCTGGGTGACAGTGCAAGACTCTGTCTCAAAGAAAAAAAAAGACTTCTTCCACATTGTGATTACCTTAGGCACACCCAGATAATTCAGGAACATCTCCACCCCCACCTTTTTTAAGATGGTCTCTCTCTGTTGCTGGAGCTGGAGTGCAGCGGCACAGTTGAATTGTAGCTCACTGCAGCTTCAATCTCCCAGGCTCTAGCAATCTTCCTGCTTCAGTCTCCTGAGTAGCTGGGACTTCAGGTGCACACCACCACACCCAGCTAATTTTTTTTTTAAGTAGTAAAAATAAGATTGTCACATGTTGCCCAGACTGATCTCAGACCCCTGAGCCCAAGCAATTCTCCTGCCTCAGTCTCCCAAAGTGCTGGGACTATAGATGTGAGCCACTGCACCCAGCCGTAATCTCTGTTTTTAAGGTCAGCTGATTAGCAACCTCAATTCCATCTGCTGCCTTAATTCACCCTTTTCAGGTGCGCACAGTGGCTCACACCTGTGATCCCAGCACTGTGGGAGGCTGAGGCGGGTGGACCTCTTGGGGGCCAACATGGTGAAACCCTGTCTCTACTAAAAAAACACACAAAAATCAGCTAGGCGTGGTGGTGCATGCCTGTAGTCCCAGCTACTCGGGAGGCTGAGGCAGGAGAACTGCTTGAACCCGGGAGGCAGAGGTTGCCGTGAGCCGAGATTGAGCCACTGCACTCCAGCCTGGCGCCTGGCGACAGAACAAGACTCTGTCTCAAAAAAAAAAAAAAATTAACTGGGCATGGTGGCACCCACCTGTAGTCCAAGCTACTTGGGAGGCTGAGGTAGAAGAATCACTTGAACGCGGGAGGCAGAGGTTGCAGTGAGCTGAGATCACACCACTATACTCCAGCCTGGGTGAGAGAGTGAGATTGTGTCTCAAATAAATAAATAAATAAATAAAAATTCACCCCTTGCCATGTACCATGCTGCATATTTAGTTCTGAGTATTAGAACATGGACATTTTTGGAGTGCTGTTACACACACAGCCAGCCATCCCTGCCACCATAGCATGTATGTGGGCCCATGAAGCAAGAACCAGGGTAGCTGGGGGTAGAAGTTGCCATCTACACAATGGGTCATCTTGCATCTCGTCCACCTGGTTATTGAGGGCTTCACCACGATGGATGCCCTCTCAGGGTACTCGTGTGTGTTAAAATTAGCTTCACCACCTATGCCCATTTCAAGCAGCCTATCCATATTTCTCTTCCTTACACCTGCTCATCACCAGTCTCCTGGTCTTGTGATTTGTAAGCCGTCAACCAGCCGCTAACTTGTTAGGCACTGCTCATGAGTCAGTGTGGGTCTGCGCCTCAGGTCATGTCTCCTTCCCATGCAAGTGGATAATCCACACAGTCAGAGGTTCTGCCTGCTGGGACAGAACCTTCATTGCTGTCCTGCAGGGATACCCTGAGTGTGGCTGTGATGCAGTAGTTGTCTCTTTGTAGTTGTGCTGAGGTACCACGCGGTCTCATTTAGAAATCACATCTGTGCTTTTTCCTCTGTGTTAACTGGTCAAAGCAACTTGACCAAGTGTGGGTAGAAGAAGAAACAGTGAAGCGATAAGGGTAGATACCCTGGGAATTTGAACTGCCTGCTCATGCAATTTCTTTGTGCCTTCTGGACTTGCTCAGACTTGATCTTATATATGCTATTCAGTAATAGAATGCCTTTCTAGTACTGGCAACTGGTCGAGAGAGGGAAAGAAAAGAAAAAGAATAGAAACGCTACCGTGCATGTCTAGTCTTACAATCAGGTGGATCAGATCACATCTACTTCTGGTTGCATGGGTCACTTGGTGTCCCACAGTCAGGCCTTCTACCTTCACCATGTCCAGTTGTGAGCCAGGAGCTGTTTTTTCATTTTTTATTTTTTGAGACAGAGTCTCGCTCTGTCACCCAGGCTGGAGTACAGTGCAATATTGACTCACTGCAACCTCTACCTCCTGGGTTCAAGTGATTCTTCCACCTCAACCTCCCAAGTAGCTGGGATAACAGGCACTCACCAACATGCCTGGCTAATTTTTGTATTTTTAGTAGAGATGGGGTTTCACTCTGTTGGCCAGGCTGGTCTTGAACTCCGGATGTCAGGTGATCCACCCACCTTAACCTCCCAAAGTGCTGGGATTATAGGCATGAGCCACCGTGCCCGGCCAGGAGCTATTTTTCAAATGGTGACTAGTTCTTGACAGAAGATAGCATGACTTTATCCCAAACCTAATAGCCAGTAACTGTACTGCGATTCTCCTGCTGGAGATTTTCCATACAGCAGCATCTGCTATAGTCACTTCCAAGTCATAAGCTCATGTGACAGGGAGCTTGCTCTGCAGCCTGGACCTGCTTCAGAGCCCTACCTTGCTCCATGCCTCACTCAAACTTACAGTCTTATGGGTTTTGCAGTAAATGGGTAGAGCAGCACAGCTGAATGTGGTATATGTTGGCTCAAAAATCCAGAGTCCTATAAAAGATTTTGCCTCTTTCTTTGTAGTGGGCAGTATAAGGTGCAGCAACTTGTCTCTCCTTTTACAGGAAATATCCTGACATGCCATGCCCCACACCACTGGATCTCCTAGAAACTTCATTGACATGGTATATTGCTGAATTTTTGTGGAGTGTTACCTCCTTCAGTTGGCATCCATATATTTTGCTAAGAAACTAGAGTGCTTCCAATTTCCTGCTCACTGGGGCCAATTACCATATGCCATCAATGTAGTGTTCTGAACTATGTCAAGATGAGCAGTGACCCTTTGGACTAGATTATTGACATTGTGAGAGCCAGCAAAGCCCCGAGGCAACGGAGTAAAGGTGTACAACTGTCCCTGCTACACGAGGCACACTATTTCCAACTGTCTTCACTTAGTGAAATAGAAAAGAAAGCATCTGGGGATGGAAGACGCACACCAGGCCAGGGGTGGTACTGATTTGTTCCAGTAAAAATTCCATGTTTGGGACCACAGCTGCAACCCGCAGTGCACCTAACTTTTTTTTTTTCCAAGCCAAACTGTATCCAGCTTTATTAAAGATACTTTCCATAAACAATCATGGTATTTCAGGCAGGACATGGGCAGACAATCGTTAACAGTATACAACAACTTTCAAACTCCCTTTGATGGACTACCAA
>CAUYLG010023347.1:0-28812 GCA_963573385.1 Cacajao melanocephalus | reverse complement strand
CTTGGGGTTGCTCTTCTTGAGGAATATCGTTGAGGTGTTCTCTGTATTTCCTGGACTTGAATATTGGCCTGCCTTGCTAGGTTGGGGAATTTTTTCTGTACAATATACTGTAGAGTATTTTCCAGCTTGGATTCATTCTCTTCGTCACATTCAGGTACACCTATCAAACGTAGATTAGGTCTTTTCACATAGTCCCATATTTCTTGGAGACTTTGTTCATTCCTTGTTACCCTTTTTTCTCTAATCTTGCCTCTCGTTTTATATCACTGAGTTGATCTTCGACCTCTGATATCCTTTCTTCTGCTTGATCAATTCGGCTGTTGAAACTTGTGCATGCTTTGCGAAGTTCTCGTGTTGTGTTTTTCAGCTCCATCAAGTCACTTATATTCCTCTCTAAGTTGTCCATTCTTGTTAGCATTTCGTTAAATCTTCTTTCAAGGTTCTTAGTTTCTTTGCATTGGGTTAGTACGTGTTCTTTTAGCTGACAGAAGTTTCTTATTATCCAGCTTCTGAAGCCTGATTCTCTCAGTTCATCACACTCATTCTTTGTCATGCCTTGTTCTCTTGCTGTTCAGGAGCTGCGATCCCCTGTAGGAGGAGAGGCATTCTGATTTCGGGTGTCCTCAGCCTTTTTGCACTGGTTTCTTCCCATTTTTGTGGATTTATCCACCTGTCATCTTTGTAATTGCTGACTTTCAGATTGGGTCTGAGTGGACGTCCGGCTTGTTGTTGATGAAGTTTTTTCTGTTTCTTAGTTTTCCTTCGGCAGACGCCCTTTCCCCACAGAGCTAGGCCTTCCCAGGTTCAGCTGTGCTTACTGTGAAACTTTCAGTCCTCAGCGCTTCCAGTTGCTCTTCTCCTTGTGAGGATGGGACAGGCCGAGCTCGACTCAAAGGGCTCCCCATCCCATATATTCCGCACCGAGAAGCCCTATGCTGGGGTACCGGCAAAACAGCCATGCCGGCCAAAAAAGTTGTGCTGTCGACCCCTGTGGCTTCTCTGCTGTAAATCTCCGGGTCTGTGGGCAACAAAAATTCGTCTGAAAGTGCGGCATCCACTTTTTCTCTGCGCTTTCACTGGAAGCTACTGCTGATCGGCCATCTTGGATCTCTCCGATGATGTTTCTTTAATTTGAAGTGGCAGTGTACTTTAAAAATACAAAAATCTGCCTTTTTTTTTTTTTTTTTAAAGAGTTTGGTGGTACTTCTCTTCAGCTTTTAAGTTCTGGGATACATGAACAGAATGCAGGTTTGATACATAGGTAAACGTGCCATAGTTGTTTACTGCCCATATCAACTTAACACCTTAGTATTAAGCCCACATCCATTAGCTGTTCTTCCCAATGTTCTCTCTCCCTTTTTTTTTTTTTTTTTTTTTTTTGATTATAGCTTTCTTCTGTTGCCTAGAGATTCATGGAGAATTTGTTACATATGTAGATTCTCAGTCTATAATGCAGAAATACTGCTTGTTTACAGGATAAGGTAGAATATTTATATAAACTAGTGACTGTAGTATATGTTTCATGAAGGATTGTTCTTAACATAGCCTTGGGCCAACGTAGTTTTCCTTCTTTCTCACTTGTAGATCTCAAAAATGACTGCAGAATGTATTGGGAATACACCATCCTGAGATGATGAGGGACTGGGGCAAACTACCCTGCTTTTTTCCCAACTGCCTTCTACACCAAAAGCAGGATGCACTGGAGTAAAGAGCTCATGGTGTTTTTTTCAACTGTTAAATACATTAAGGCTCGTAATGCCAGGGTATTAAACCTAAGGCTGCTTTTTAGGGTTCCTCAGCTATAGTGCAAGTGCACATGCACAGATGAAATTCCATATGCTCTGGATAGCTTTCCTAAGCCTTAGGCCGAAGCTTGCTATGAATCCTAGGCTTCTGTTATTATAGAGAGGCAGCATGGGAAATACAGGATAAAGTTCCTGTTACCCTTTGATGTCAACATTATTATTAGCTGATCAAAAATAACTGTATTTTGTATGTTTCTGTTTAAAGATCTCTGTTAAAATCAGAATTGTTGATTCATCATTGAACTCTAAACACAGAAGCACTATAACTCATTCCTGAATGAAATACATTTTTCTGTGAGTCACGTCACATTTTTCTTGTACTTAAGCACACCAGACAACTCTTTGGCACTATACATTGGTTAGTGATTTTATCAATTTTCTTTTATTTTGTTATTTTATGTTTTTTTATTTTATTTTTTGAAAGTCTCACTTTGTCAGACAAGCTGGAGTGCAGTGGCAGAGTCTGGGCTCCCTACAACCTTCATCTCTTGGACTTAAGCAGTTCTTATGCCTGAGCCTCCCTAGGACCTGAGACTACAGGTGTGCGCCAGCACACCCAGCTAATTTTTATATTTTTAAGAGACGGCGTCTCACCAGGTTGGCTCATCTTGAACTCCTGACCTCAAGTGATATGACTGTCTCAGTTACCCAAACTGCTGGTATTACAGGTGTGAGCCACTGTGCTCAGCTGGAAAGTGACTTTAAACAGTGAAATTACTAACAAAAGAGCAAAAATCATGGAAATGTGATACTACATATAGCAGGAAAAGCCTGTTTGTTTAGAGTACCTGACACATGAAGTCAGAGAAAGGTTCACGTTTTTTAGCATTAGCTGGGAATATGTATATCCAGTGGCTCAAATTTTTTGCCACCCTCTTCAGGTCTGTGAATAATTGGAAACCATGATAGGTATTGATTTTGTGTACAAAGAAATTTTAGTAAGTTGAATAACAGGTAACCTGCAAATAATGAAGATCAGCTAAATCTCTGAAAGCTGATAAATTGTTGCTTATGTATCATGATCTTTTAGCTAGAGATTCATGGCAAATTTATAAAGACTATAGATTGTTTCTTTAATATGTAGCTCTGATCTTTTGTCGACAGTAAAAGACAAAATACTGAGATAAACTTTTGCTTGTAGAATGGTATTATATGTCTCTGTAAAGTTGACAAATTTTTGCATACGCATTTGGTGATTAATTCATCTTCCTTGCATTCCAAGGTTAAGCACACAATGTGTTCATGTAATGTTGAATTAAATGTGTTTAGAATTCAATTACAGTTTTAAAAAGTCATAGATAACTTGCTTCTCTACTTCTCCTAAAAAAATCTTTAGGGATTTCTCAGTGATCACAGTTTGTGATGTCACTGATTTAGTCTGATTTATTCAAGGAGGAAAAGGCAATTGAGAAGTTCCCAGAATCGCAGATTAATGACCATAGCTCTGGTTTTCCGACATTCATGCCTGTGCTCTTAGAACTCTGGAATTGATGCATTAGGTAAGAAGTAAAAGTTCTGTTAGCTTGTGAGAACTAAATAATTTGTGGCAAAACACATTGGAAAAACAGAAGGAACAAAACTTTCTTGGAGATCGTATGTAGCCAGTTCTGAGGTACTGATGACCCTGATGAGAATGTCATTTTAGAAAGAGTTTTCAGCAGATCTACTAATTTGGTTTGATGACCTCAAGAAAATGTAGGGGTAGGAATAAAAGAGCTAGTCTTTTGCTCTTCTACTTACCTTGACAGCTTCCTTGTCTCTCCTTAAATCAATCTTTTCATGTCAGGGAGAGTAGCATATAAGAATGCATATTTGTGTGGTAAATGATGGCCAGGATTTTTCTTCCAAATATTAATATGTATTTGTGTGCTACATTTAAGTGGAGATGTTTTTTAGGCAGCATTACCTTTGTGAATGCAAAAAGGTGCAAAGCCTTTTATGTAGTGCCCACTGTGTGAAAAGGCTGTGTAAAAGGCTTACATTATACAATAGTCTTTTATATAGTGCCAACTATGTGAAAGTTAACATAAGCTCTTTTGATAACATATTTCAGAGTAAAAGTACAAACTTTCAATCATCTTCTCAAAAAAAAAAATCCAAAACCACACCAAAGCAGACGACAAAGTGACTAACAGACTTATTTCCTATTTTTCTTTTCATCTTTCCTGTTGGCTTACTACTTTTCTCCAGTTAATTAACCTACTCCTTTAGAGGCAGATATTGAATAGCAGTTGAGGATCAGAGGAGAAATGCTGACTTTATTTACTTAGCGTGTAGTCAGAATATAGAACCATAGATTGAGATCTGTCCTTTTGTGTCTATCTCAAGTCATCTTTTTTTTCCTGTCATAGCTACCATCCTTCACCTCTACACGCCTGCATTAGTAGTACTTTTCAAACCTGTGTATTCTGTGAACTTGTACCATCACACTCTTCTTTAATTTTTTTCTTTTTTTGATGGTTGTTTTTGAGATGGAGTGTTGTTCTGTCACCCAGGCTGGAGTGCAGTGGTGCAGTCTTGGTTCATGCAATCTCTGCCTCCCAGGTTTAAGAGTTTCTCCTATCTTAGCCTCCCGAGTAGCTGAGATTACAGATGTGTGCCACCACACCCAGCTAATTTTTGTAGTTTTAGTAGAGGTGGGGTTTCACTGTGTTGCCCAAGCTGGACTTGATCTCCTGACTTCAGGTGATATGCTAGCCTCAGCCTCACAAAGTGCTGGGATTGCAGGCATGAGCCACCGCTCCTGGCCTACTATTTATGATTAATATCATCTTGTCAAAATTTTCCCTCTAGAAAGATTACGCTAAGCATGGTAGCATCATGAGCCTTCGTAGCACTTATCTATTTCTTTTTTTTTTTTGATACGGAGTCTTGCTCTGTTGCTCAGGCTGGAGTGCAGTGGCATGATTTGTTCATCGCAACCTCTACCTCCTGGGTTCAAGTGATTCTCTTGCCTCAGCCTCCAGAGTAGCTGGAATTATAGGCACACGCCACCACGCCTGGCTAAATTTTTGTATTTTTAGTAGAGATGGGGTTTCACCATGTTGGTCAGGCTGGTTTTGAACTGCTTATCTCAGGGGATCTGCCCCCCTCGGCCTTTCAGAGTACTGGGATTACCTTCTTCTCTATTTCTTCCTTTTTTCCCCTTCTCTTTCCCCTTTTTTACCATATTTTTCTTTGTCCCCTTCCTTCCCTTCCTTTTTGTTTTTTGCCAGTTGTTTCTGTTTTCATTTATTAAAAAATTCATATAAATTCTTTAAATTCTTAAAGGCTACTCATAAAAAATGGGAGAAATTATCTTAAATTTTTATTGTTGTATACTATGTATGCGGTAGCCAGGACCTTTTGTAAACTTTTTTTCCCATAAAAAATTAGTTATAAAATGACATATAAAAATTATGTATCCTTCTTGTTTACAACAACTTATTTTGAAATATGTATAAATTGTAGAATCGTTAAACTTATTAACATTTGCATTACTTCACATATTTTTATATTTTTGTTGATAAAAGAACATTTAAAATTTACTCTCAGCAATTTTGAAGATACGTAATACAAAATATAGTTACTGCGTTTTACAGTAGATCCGTTGAACTTATTCTGTCTCACTGAAAGTTTATTTCCTTGGCCAACCACTACCCGCCACCTCTGTCGCCCAGGCTGGAAGTGGTGGCACGATCATGGTTAACTGCAATCTCTGCTTCCCTAGCTCAAGAAGTCCACCCACATCAGCCTTCTCAGTAGCTGGGGCTACAGGCCTGCACCACCATGCCAGGATAGTTTTTTTTGTAGAGATGAGGTTTTTCCATATTGCCCACTCTGGTCTTGAACTTCTGAGCTCAAGCAATCTGCCAGTCTTGACCTCCCAAAGTGCTAGGATTGCAGGTGTGAGCTACTGTGCCCAGCCCCACTTTTCATTTGAAAGAAGTGGAGCAAGGTCACGAGGTTAAAGAAAAATGACATAGCACCTTTTCCACTTCCTTTATGGTTTTCTTATTTTATTCCTTTTCTCCTGCTATTTCTATTATTTTAAAGATAATAATTTGGTAGAGATTATGGAACAGTGAATTTTCTTTTTAATAGTTAACTTTCATTATTTGTTCATGAATTTATTTTCCTTTATGTAAATTTATATTGTTGGTTCTTGGCAGCCATTTTAATACTTCAAGAAGTATGGATGTATATTTAATTAGTGATTAACAAATGAGTTTGCTATTCTCTGGCTTTAACAAAAAAGTGAATTTTACGTACTTAGGAATACTTCTAAGGAAATTAGGGATTTAAACTTAGACTAAAATTAATAGATTTAAATACAAAACAAATATTAAAAATAATTAGAAAGCTGTTTAAGACTAAACTTGGTTTCAAGGATTAATAAAACTCAAGTTTTAGGTATTCATCCAGGGGGTTGTTACTGAAATGGTTGGTAAACCATTTTTGTAAGTGGTGAAGGAAAACAATGATCTTGCCTACAGTAATATTAAAAGGTTTCATAGTGGGATGAACAAGGACACCTTGAGCCAGTGAGGACCCAAGAAGCACATAATAATACATATAATGCTTGAATTTTGGTTTACCAAGAAAAGAATCAACTAGACAATACTTTAGTTATTATGAAACAGACATTGTGCAGTATAAAGAAACCAAAATAAATAAGCCTTACACTTGGTCCCCATCCTCTAAGACTTCAAAAAAGTGTGGTTACAGTAGGATGAGGAATTTTATCCATGGATCAGTACCTGACTTAAATATTAAAAATAAGGATAATGCTTTGGATAACATAAATTTGACAGAGAAGCTATAATGAAGGAGATTGGTAATAGCCATTAATTTTAATATCCTAATTAGAAGACGTAATATGTTAGGACTTTTGAAAAGATAAGATGCCTGGGACTGATGGAATAGACTAATTCTTGAGAACATGTTTAAATGGCTGAAAAGATAAGAGATAAGCTTAAGTATATGAGATGAAATTCAAAGTAATAAGTGGTAAATAAATTCTGAATATGAATTTTAAACTTTATTGGTTGAAAATGGGAGGCTGACCATAGTACTCTCCTAACGCCTTTGTCTAGGACAGTAGCATATAGTATGATTACAATGTTTTTACTTTTTGTCGGCATGGTCAAGTGTATACTATATTTTACAGGTTATTAGAGAGTTCTGCATATAATCAATTTCCCTCTTGTTAGCCTCTTCCATTAAGATGATAGATTTGTCACAGTATTATGAATCAGTATTGATTCATTAACTAAAGTCTCTATTCAAATTTTTAAAAAAACTTTTGGCTAGGCAGAGTGGCTCATGCCTGTAATCCCAGCACTTTGAGAGGCCAATGCTGGTTAGTCTCAAGGTCAAAAGTTCAAGACCAGCATGGCCAGCATGGTAAAAACTAGTCTCTACAAAAATACAAAAAATTAACAGGGCCTGGTGACGCATGCCTGTAGTCCCAGCTACTTGGGAGCCTGAGGCAGGAGAATCACTTAAACCTGGGAGGTGGATGTATTAGTGAGCCAAGATAATGCCACTGTACTCTAGCCTGGGGAACAGTGCGAGACTTTGTCTAAAAAAAAAAAAAAAAAAAAAGTTTTTGCCCATTGTCATTTTTCTCTTCTAGAGGTCCGACTAGGATAGCTCAGTTCATTTAGTTCTCATGTCTGCTTATGCTCTTCTCATCTGTTGCTAGTTTCTCAGCCTTTCCTTATTTTTGATAACATTTCTAGTTTTGAAGAGTATTGTTTGGGTATTTTATAGAATGTCCTCGAACTGGATTGTATGATGTTTTCCTCATGATTAAACTAATTTTTGTATTTTTAGTAGAGACCAGGTTTTGACATGTTGTCCAGGCTATGTATGCCACAGTTTACTGTTCATCTTGGGTAATGCTTTTTTTTTCCCTCTACCTTTTGGCTGCTGGAAATGTGCTGTGAAAATTGGTATACAGACATCTGTTTGACTCTCCACTTTTAGCTGTTTTGGTGCTGGTGGTGGTGATGGTGATGGTGGTGGTGGCAGTGGTGGTGGTGGTGGTTGTTGCCCAGGCTGGAGTGCAATGGCACGATCTTGGCTCATGGCAACCTCTGCCTTCTGGGTCTAAGCGATCCTCTTGCCTCAGCATCCTGAGTAGCTGGGATTACAGGGTGTGCTCGCAAGCACACCCATATTTTTTTTGTGTGGGTTTTTTTTTTTTTTTTTTTTTTTTTTTTTTTTTTTTTTTTTTGAAGTAGAGGTGGGATTTTGCCATGTTGGCCAGGCTGGTCTCAAAATCCTGAAGTCAGGTGATCCACCCGCCTCATCCTCTCACATCTTGCAATTACAGGCAAGAGCCACCACACTTGGCCTTCAGTTCTTTTGACAAGTTAGCTGGGAGTGGAATTGCTATTTTTATTTCTGGAAAAAAAAAAAGTAATTTTTTAAAGAAAACCTGTCCTTCCACAGATGCTGTACCCATTATTACTATCCTGCCATTAAAGGAGGAGACGTCCAGTTTTTTGCCAACATTTTGTTTTTACCATTTTCACAGTCCCCATTGTAACCATTATAGTGTGAAGTGATAGTCTCATAGTGGTTTTGATTTGCATTATTTCCCTAATGACTGATGATGTTGAATGTCTTTTCAGGTGCTCATTGGCCGTTTATGTATCTTCTTTGAGAAATGTCTATTCAGATTATTCATGTATTTTTGTTGTTGTTGAGCTGCTTGTTTTTTTGTTACTGACTTCTAGGAGTTTTTGGTACATTCTTGATAGTAAACCTTGATTAAATATATGATTTGCAAATATTTTCTTCCACCATACAGGTTTTCCTTTCACTTTATTGACAGTGAGCTTTGCACAGAAGTTTCTACTTTAGATTAAGTTCAGTTTATCTTCTGTTGCTCATGGTTTTCTTGCCCTCTTTGTTGTGCCATATTCTTGAACATGAAGAATCTTTATATTTTCTTCCAGATTTTTTTGCTTTTACTTCTTATATTTAATAAAGAATTGATTACATTTAGTATATGATGTGAGTCAGGGGACCAGCCTCATTGTTGAACTGTCCATTCAAGAGTGGACTAGGTACTCTGTGAACAGTGAAATGATCATATATATAAAGACTATTTTTAGGTTCTCAGCTCTATTCTACCATTGGACTCTATTTCTGTCCTTATGTATGTTAGCTATACTATTTTGATTACAATAGCTTTGTAGGAAATTTTGATATTGGGAAATGTGAGTCATTGGAGATTGTTGCTCTTCACAATTGTTTTTGCCACTTGAACTTGTTTAGTCCTCTAGCAGTATGTTGGTCTCAAAGTGACCTCCTTCTCTGGAGCAATGCCTTTGTGTGACCTCCAGCCAGTTCTCTGGGTTAGTCTGAGGGCCTTTGAAGGGTGTAGCCACTTTATTGTGGCTAGCATGCACATATGTCTCATCTTTTTCATTCACATTTGGAGAAATTTTATGCTTCTTTTTAAGTACGTTTTACCTTTGGTTCTTTCTCCATTCCTTTCAGAGTGTGATGATACTTAGCTCTCTGGTTAATAACACATGCTCCATTTTTTCTTTTGCCTTAGTTTATTTTTTCTCGTTCGTTTAGATTGAGTAGTTTTGAGTAATTTTTTAAATCTTTCTGTACTATCGTTTAATAATGTTTCTGTGTTTGCATTGTGCCGCTGAGTGTATGAACTGAGATCTTTATTTTGACTATTTCATTTATAAGTTCTAAAGTTTACGTTTACATTGTTGTGCCTTTTCTTTTTTTCTTTTGAGACAGAGTCTCACACTGTCCCCCAGGTTGTAGTGTAGGGCTGTGATCTCAGCTCGCTGCAGTCCCTGTCTCCTGGATTCAAGCAATTTTCTTGCTTCAGCCTCCCAAGTGACTGAGACTACAGGTGTGCACCACCACGCCCAGCTAAATTTTTTGTATTTTTAGTAGTGACAGGGTTTTACCATGTTGGACAAGATGGTCTCGATCTGACCTCGTGATCTGCCTGCCTCAGCCTCCCAAAGTGCTGGGATTACAGATGTGAGCCACCACACCTGACTGCCTTTTTTTTTTTTAATAGTGCAGTTATGTTATTTTACTTATGTATTGGTATTGATTTATTAAAAGGAAAATAAATTAGGGTAGAATTTCTGGATTTAATTATTGATACAAATTTTTCAGGTGGAATTCCTTTTAAAAATTTCTGGTAAGTACTGGAATCATAAAAACAAAGATTTGAAAAATGTAATTTTCAGATATAATATTTTTCATGCAATAGTGATTCAATCAGTCACAGTATTTGAAAGTTTACATGGCAGATTCACAGCATGGGAGAAAATTTCAATTCAACATTTCAAGTCAGACACAATAGGAAGTGAAGAATAAACGAAAGAAGACTTTCTGACAGACTTTATCTGAGATGTTTTGAAACTCATGCTTTATATTTTGAGTGACACACTCAAGCCAAGCCAGAAAATAACCTCATAATCCATGGACATGTTTTACCTTCACTTATAAGCCTTGCAATGGGCTCATCTATTAAGTTCTAATTGTAGTGACTGTTTATCCCTACTCTTACCTTACTGGGGGTGTGCATCTTTGTCTAACTGCCTTAATTTACCTTTGTTCTGAAGGAGACCACATAGCCTTGTACTGTTCTTCTCATGAGTTTAATTATCTTGGTTGGTCCAATTCTGAGTGTTTACTTTCACTAGCTCTTTTTAACATTTCTCTGCTCTATGCAGAACATTATTGCTCTTCTGTGCCTTTGGAGGAGGTCATCACATACTCTGTCTGCTTTCTCAGCACACACTTCCAAATCCAGCAGTTTTCTTACCATCAGTCTATAAGATAATTCTACAGGCAGTGGGAAAATGATGCTACCAATCTTGCATGGACATACACAGCAGTATTGTAGAGGTCTTGACTCTTGTTTATTAGTCATGTTCTTTGAAGCAGTAACGATCAGAATGATGGGCATTTTCCTGCACTGTTAATGTACTCAATGAACTGGTGCTCCTGGTGCCCTTCTTATGAACAGTGTCTCCACACCTTTGTGAAGTAAGAGTTTAGAAGCAGTTTTGTGGCACTATCCTAGCTGAGAGCCCAGGAACAGTTGAGAGTCCACTATATCTAACATATAATATTTTAGAGTTTCTACTGTGGGGAATGTGGTTTGCCTTTTATATATTCTGTTTCTATACTGTGATTTTCTTTCTTTTTTTTTCTCTTTGAAGCACTTTTATCATTTGTTTAGTTTTTTTTAATCATATATTCAAATATTTCTCCCATCTTTTTCTATTCAGTTTGATATAGTTTTTTTTGATACGGTGAATGATTTTTGACTACGTCTTCAAAGCTTTTATGTTATGTTATGAGACAGTGTTACTCTGTTCCCCAGGTGGAGTATCTAGGCTCACTGCAGCCTCTGCCTCATGGTTCAGGGGATTCTTGTGCTTCAGCCCCTTGAGTAGCTACAGGTACGTGCCACCATGCCTGGATAATTTTTGTATTTTTTAATTTAGATGGTGTTTCACTGTGTTGGCCAGGCTGGTCCTGAACCCCAGACCTTAACTGATCTGCCCACCTCGGCTTCCCAAAGTACTGGGATTACAGGTGCGAGCCACTGCACCTGTTGGGTGCATCTATGTTAATCTTATTATTTTAGGTGGCTATTTCATTGCATCTGGCACAGTAAATGGTATTGCTGTTTCTTACTGCCAGGTGAGCGTTAAAGTTTAGAGTCTTCACTGAGTTAGGCTTTTTGTTAATGTTAAACTGATGAGAGTTGTGGCTTCCTAAACGGTTTCCATTGATGTTGCATTATTGTTTCAGGCTTCCTTATTACGGGCCAGTGGTTAAAATGCTGACTTCCACTGGGACACTCTGACTCCACTCACATATACAAGCAGCTTGTTTCTGCCATGTGGTGTGAAATTTAGGGTACCGTCAGCTGAGGACGCATAAGCCTTGTTACCAGCCGGCAGCAATAATGAGGGATTATTTTCATCTTCCTCAATCTTTTCTTGATCCCTGTTTGGTTTTCTTTCACATTAACCCCATAGGTAGCCTGAGATATGATAGACGTCAGTGCTTTCTATTTGGCCTTTGTGTAGAGAGGTGGTTTGAGGCAATTTTTTTTTCTGTGTTGTTTGGAGTGGACAGATTATGTTCTGTTTTCCGTCTTGCTGGACTGCCTTTTTCTTTGGTCCTTTAGTTAGGGAGATAGGTACCACCCTGCCCGCCTTCATGCTTTTTGGTGCTTCTGGAATGGTGGCTTCTTCAGTTTCATCTGAAACTAAAGATGTAGGATAAAAGGGAAAAAGATAACCTGTGACATGGTGGGAGTTTACTACTGTGTTATTTGTCAGGCTCTCTGTTTTCTCTCTCTCTCTCTTTTTTTTTTTTTTTTTTGATAGTTGTTACTTGTAGTTTTTATGCTAAACAGTGTCCTACATTACTCATTCGCACAATACTTTTTGAAGGTCTGTCTTTCAGGATTTTTCTAATCCAGGTAGTTCTTTGTCCCCATGTTTTCCTCTGTAAAACTACTAGCCAGTCTGCATTTTAGATACTTACTATTATGGAGCTACTAAATCACCATGTTTTCAATGATATATTTGGGCTTGAACATCTCCAAATTCTTTTAGTATAAACTCACACTAGAAAAAAACTACGGCATTCTGTGATCTTAAATCTACTTTTCTGCCAGAGTTGAACCTTTGCATTTCAAGGGCTGGAGCCTGAGATAGTGGCCACTTCTCTTGAAATGATCCCTGTGCTTTAGGAGCAGGCACTGGGCAGGACCTATACTCTTTAGTCTTTTCTGCTTACCTCTCTTTATATGGAATCTACCCAGAGTTATTTGGTTCAAGGGCAATTGGTCATCAGTGTTTCCGTGGTCTGCCACACCTGCATTAGAGTTTCCAGTTAACCAGTGTGGGAATGGGAGAGCAAAGCAGCTTCTTGTCTTCTCATTTGCACTTGTTTTTAATATAGTTGCTTCAGCGCTGAGTTGAGTGGGGAAATGTTGTTAGCCTACATCTGTGGAGGAGTTAGCCTAGCCCTAAAGCAGAACTTTGTGCAATAGGGAACACCATGTTTTGGTGAGTATAGTAATGCTATCTTACTGAGCTGGGTAGGGTAGGACTGGGGTGAGAAAGAGTGAGTTCTGTCTAAAATGCTACAGATTTTCACTGTTTTTCTTGAGAACTTAGATTTTCTTAGGTGAAATTTTCTCCATTTGATTAGTGACCTTAAGACAATTACGGGGAGACTTTAAGATTGCTTTTCGATCTTTTCAGGCTTCTTTATTCGATGTTGCTCTCTTACATTTTTTTGTTTTGAAAGTAAATATTTTAGTCATAGAAATGTAGTTAGTCTATATTGTAAGATGATTCTTATATATGCTACGGTCAAGCATTAAATTTAGTACTTTTAAAATTCTTTCTTGTCATTTTATGATTGTTTGAAGAAAGCAAGTTTTCCTCAGTAGGCTTCTCTCGACCCCTTTACTTTTTGTGGTTAATTTCAATGGAAGCGTTTCGGATAACATTTACAGTTTAATTGTAAAAATCTCTGAAATTTGTAAAAATTCTTGTTCAAGACAGAATCCTTAGCATACTACAGTATGTTCAGTCTGCCACTTTTGGCATTCTGCTGCCTTGAGTTTATTTTTTCTTTTAAATTTTTTCCAACTTATTTTTGACTTTTGGGCAATATTCAGTGCTGGTTATATTTTCTTCTAAAAGCTTATCCCCAGGAATGTAACATTGCTTAGCTGTTTTTCAGAGGTTCTGAGTTGATTGGATAAAGTGATGGGTTTTCCTCGTTTTGTTGTTATTAATGTTTCCACTAATTCTAATGTGCTTATATGACTTATTTTTTATGTTTTTATTTTGCAGTTTTGTTTTATGTGCCCTTTTAGGCTGTTAGGAACAACTGCTTTATATGATTTGAGTACCCTTTATGCTTTTAGATAGGTTTTTTTAGGGCATAGGGAAGTCTAACTTAGAATTAAATTATAGGTAGTGGTAGCCTAGGTAATACTGATTGTGTAAAGGGAAGCATCACAAACAGAGTTATTTTGCACCTTATCTTTCTAGAAAGTGAATTGCATGTGAAGGAAAATCGGAAAACTTTGTCATAGTAGGGAATACCTCTAGAAGATTGCTGTTTCTTTTGGTCGTTGAAGGACGTCAAATTGATTTAAGGAATTACTAAGATACTGTGTTTGTTTGAGTGCATGGGTGAGATTGATTCTGGTTTTATATACCTGATTAAATATTAGTAAGCCATAAAATTTAGATTATTTGGTTTTTATTGTTAATAGATGGGCATCTTTGATAGCTTAAGTATTTCATGTCTCACAGTGGATTTTTAAATGAGATATGATTTGGTTCATAATTATTTTTTTCTTTTTCAGCATTATCTGCGTATCAGAGATACTACAGTTTACAGGCTGACTACTGGAAGGTTAGTACAAATTTTCAACGCCAGTTTTGATTTTCATTATGGCGTGTCATACTCAGAATACATTTATCTTGTCATAGGATGTAACTGCTGTGAGGATTAGCTACATAGATATTACAGTGTGGGTAAAGGGTAAGTTCTGTTTTAGTCACAGACTTTCAAAGCCCGTATGTTGATCCCTAATGTAAATAAAACTGTTGCTGGCTTTCATGAATTACTTGAGTGGGAAAGAAATATAATTAAAAGTGAAAGCTACTTAGTTCCAAAATATATATTGTTTATTTTGATTTTTTTGTAATGATATTCTGGACATATAATTTATATAGCTTAGAATTCACTCATTTAAAGTGTACAATTCAGTAGTTGTTTATAATAGAGTTGTCCAACCATCACAACAGTTAATTTTGAAACATTTTCATGATATCAAAATAAAACACCATATCCTTCCATCTCTCTCTATGAACTTGGTGCTAAGCAACCATTAATTTCATTTCTGTTTCTATATATTTGCCTATTCTGGACAAATTTGGATGGAACCCATTAAAACTTAAATCTTTGGTGCTTCAAAGAAGGCTGTCAAAACTGAAAAGACAACTCAAAAGTATATGAGGAAACATCTGCAAGTCATGTAAGGATCCAACAACCAGATACATATTTTTAAAAACTGTTGCAACTGAAGAAATAACAGAAGAAAAATGATCAGGATAGACATTGGTCCAAAAATAAACATACACTAATCGCCAGTAAACAAAAAGGTGTTCAAACATTAGTCATGAGGACGATGAGAATCAAAACTACAGATCACTTCATGCTCTCTAGAATGATAAAAATTTTAAAGACAGTCGGCTAGGATATAGAGAAACAGATCTTTAAACATTGAGGTGGGAATGTAAAAGGGTGCAACTACTCTAGAAAACAACCTAGCAACTCTTCACAAAGTTACTCTCTCCAAACAATTCCACTCCTAGGCATAAAACAAAACAAAACTTACATGTTCAAACAAAAGCAGCTACACAGATGTTCACTGCAGCGTTATACATAAAAGCCAAAAAGCAGAAACAAGCAAGTGTCCATGCTACAAATGATGGAAAAAACATTTTGACTGTAATGTGTAATGAAAATGTTGAAATGTATAAATAGAATATTGTTTTCTTTTGTTGCTTGTGCCTTTACTATCAACTGACTAGCTTAAATATATGCCATATGTCCATTACAAATCCAAGGTCATAAAGGTTTATCACTGTTTTCCTTTTAGAATTTTATAATTATAGGTCTTACTTTTAGGTATTTGATTATTTGAGTTCATTTTGATATGAACAGGGGACTTCCTATTCTGCTATTTTGTTGACTTCTCTTTATTTCAGCCATTTTTCCTTCTTCCTTAGGAGATTTTATGTATTTGTGTGTAAAAATGTGTATTTGTTTTTCTGATGGTGTTCTATAGGTCCTGTATGCTTTCTTTACTTTTACATTTTTCTTCTCTTCCCTTCCTTTCCACCTTCCTTTACCTTCCACCTTCCCTTCCCTTCTACCGTCCCTTCCCTTTTATTTTTTCTGTTCATCTAGCTGGCTAATTTTATTTTTGTTTGCCGACACCAGCTTGAAACAGCTACCAGGGTAATTTCAAATGACCTTATGTAACTAGCTTACTGATTCTTCTTCATATTTGTGTCAGGTATTGAGACTGCCTGTTAATGTTCTATTTTGATATTCTTCATTCAGTTCTAGGATTTTTTTTAATGGTTTCTATTTCTTAAGACTCTATTTTATTCATTGTTTTCTCGATTTCTTTTACTTATCTGTCTTGTCTTACCGTCTCATTCAGCTTCTTTAAGATGATTATTTTGAATTCTTTTCCATGTAGTGTATTTCTGCTTCTTTGTGCTTGGTCACTGGAGCTTTATCAATTTGTTTTGCTGTTGTCATTTTGGCTATTTGTGTATTCAAAGAGCAAACACCCTTCTAGTCTTCACAGACCTCCTTCCTGGATCCTGGGCTGTTGGGGATAGCCTCTGGGATTACTGAGTAGGGTTGGAGCCACGTTGGTGGCTGCTGCTGAGTATGTGGTGGAGTCTGTGGTTGGTTTGAAGCAGGTGTTTCTAATGGTTTTCATATAGTATTGCTTTTAGGACCTTGGGTCAGGATGGCTGGTGCTATGATGAAATTTTCAAGGTTGGCAGTGGGTCTAGAGATAGCAGCTTGTTACTTGGTAAGTCTCTGGTCAGGTAGGAATGCTTACAGTGCATTAGTGAACAGGAGGAATCTAGTGACAGTGCTTTTTCAGAATTTGCTGTAACTGAGTTTTGTGGGCTTGCCTCTGGTGGACTAAACAGGCATGCCTCCAGTTGTCTTGACAAGACAAGGGTGCCTATATAGACAGGACTGCTTCTGGACTGTGGCTAAGAGTAGCGGGAGCTTTGTTATAGTGGTGCTTTAAGAGATGCAGTTTTGACAAGTTAGTAGGCCTACCTCAGGGGCACATACTGGACAAGGGTTTTCTAGTTAGGCAAAACTCTTTCCTGGCCTGAGGCTAAGAAGGTCTATAGCCAAGTTAGACGGCAGTTTCAGGGTCTCCATGAGTCCGATATGACTGAGGCTACAGGGTGATAGGACTGTAGTTGGGGACCTTGTTGCCAACACTGCCACTTGGGCATGGGCCTGCTTTTGCAAAACACTTGTTAGTCTCAGTTTTGTAGTCTCCTACTTGGAATTCAGAGGTCCCATTTTCCTTGTGAATCATTGCCAAGTTATTGCTGCCATGGGAAATATGAACAGAGGACCTTCTATTCCACCATTTTCTGATCTCCTTGTACTTTATCTGCTCAGAATTTACTAAGCTTTTAAAGTTATATCAGTTGAGGTCTGTCATCAGTTTTGATCATTATCCTCATTTTTTTCAAAGTAAACTTTATTTTTAGTAATTCTGGTTTGCAGGATTGTATCAAAGATACCACAGGGTGCTTACACATAATTCCAAATCCACTTTTCCCCTATTGATAACATCTTACATTAAGCTGGTACCTTTTTTGTAGTTTATTGAATTGCTGCTAAATAAAGTTCATTTTTTATTCAGATTTCCAGAGTTTTAACCTAATTTTTATTTTTGGATCCTATCCAGAATGTAACATTATTACACCTCATGTCTTTCTAGGCTCCTTTTGACTATGACAGTTTCTTACACTATATTTTTGATTGACAATTTGGGAGAGCCATTCTGATTGGTGAGTGATGATATCTCATTGTGATTTTGATTTGCATATCTCTAATGATCAGTGATACTGAGCTGTTTTTTTCTTATGCTTGTTGGCTGCATATATGTCTCCTTTTGAAAAACGTTGGTTTATACCCTTTGCCCACTTTCCAGTGGGGTTGTTTTTCTCTTGTAAATTTAAGTTCCTTGTAGGGACCTTTGTCAGATAGAAGTCTGCAGATACTGTATTTCATTCTGTAGATTGTCTGTTTACTCTCTGTTTTGCTTTGCAGAAGCTTTGAAGTTTAGTTTGATTCTACTTGTCAGTTTTTGCTTTTGTTGCAATTGTTTTTGGTATATTTGTCATGAAATCTTTGCCCATTTCTTGTCCAGGTTGGTATTGCCTAAGTTGTCTTTCGTAGTTTTTATAGTTTTGGGTGCTAAATATTAAGTCTTTAATCATCTTTGATTTTCAGTACATGGTAATTTTTTTGTAAACTGGAAAGGGATCAGTTTAAGTCTTCTGCATATGGCTAGCCAGTGATCCCTGCACCATTTATTAAACAGGGAGTCTTTTCTCTATTGCCTGTTTTGTCAGCTTTTTGAAGATGAGATAGCCGTAGATGTTTGGCCTTCTTTCTGGACTCTTTATTCTGTTCCATTGGTCTAAATGTTGATTTTTGTACCACTACCATCTGTTTTGGGTAATGTATCCCTCTAGTATAGTTTGAAATTTAGTAACACGATGCCTCTACCTTTGTCTTTTTGCTTAGGATTGTCATAGCTATTTGCTGCCCATATTCTGTTTGGCATTTTCCAGTTCTGGTTCTTTTGAGCTTTGACTACTTGACATCTAAGTTGGTTTTGAGGTCTTTAGAGAGTGCCGATTAATTCTAGCCTTGTCATGAAGGGAATCAAGGAGAGGTTGTCATGAATGTATACAGTGTGTCTTTCATAGGATTCCCCTATATTTTGGTGGATGGCCTAATGCTTGTGATCAGATGTCCTTGTCACCAGATACCCTTGTAGAGGAAACTTATCTATAAAGATAGCTCCTTACTGACAATGATCACCCTTTGTTTCTGACATATGAAGGTATGAAAATAGTATGTATTCAGCAGAAGCAGTAAGCTTCAACCATCCATACAGCCATTCTGTTGTTCACTTTTAGTTTGGTATTCAGTAAATCACATGGGCTTTTTAACAGTTTATTGTAAAATAAGTTTTGTTTTCAGTGATTTTGCCTGACTGTAGGCTAATGCAAATGTCCCTAAGCCTGAGTAATATGAAAATGTATCTCTATATATAGTGTATGCCTGTGGTCCCAGCCACTCAGCAGGCTGAAATGGGAGGATTGCTGGAATCTGGGAAGTTGAGGCTGCAGGAAACTGTGATTGTGCCTCTGTACTTCAGGCTGGTTGACAGAGTGAGACCTTTTCTCAAAATATAAATCAAATAAAGTAAAGTAAAATATAAATAAAATAAAATAGAAATATAAAATATGTCCCACTCATGCTTAAGGTAGGCTTGGCTGGGCGATGATGCTCAGTAGGTTACGTGCAATAAATGTATTACAACCCTTGAACTTTATCGGTTTGGTGGGACATAACCCTTTCATAAGTCACGGAGCATCTGTTTTGGCAGAAGCCTTGTGGTTCTTAATTAACCAGGGTCTAGTTTATTTCTACCAAGACAGCCATCTACATAGGAGAGCCTTGACAGGAGGAAAAGTTGGTTTGGATATAACAGTTATAACAGTCAAGTGCTACACAGGATGGAGCACCACAATACAAATGAAATAATGAACTAGTATGTTACAGAGAAGAGTTAGCATGCCTTTCAAGGTAAGTGGAAAGAGGGAGCTGTCTGGGATGCTGAACCCAGTGGAGAGAGAGTGAAGGAACTGTGGTACAAAGCCTTTATTAAGGATCAGGGTATTACCCAAGCAGGTTTCCCTCAGGGATTCTAATTGGTGAGTTTAGAGCAAGTTACAGGAGTTCAAGGTGTGACTGATAGTTGGTCACAGTGGCATATCTGTGCAGTCCTTGTAGGTTATAAGGATTAGTAGGGTACATCAAGTAGGTTGTGTCAAGCTGTTCCATAGAGAGATGGTTAAGGAAGATACCTAGATTGACTATATTAAGGAAAAGGAAGAGGCAGAAACAAGAAACTGTGTCAGGGGCAACAAAGTCATGCTTCTAGTATGAGAAAGCTCTCTTTCTATTCAAAATTGATGCCAAAGCAGCCTATAATTATAATTTTCTACAGGAATCCTGTGTGTGGACATCTTTCTGTTTGGTGTTGCATGAAGACTTAGTGACATCTAAAAATCTAAAAATGTAATTGCTAGGTGACATTTCTGAGTTTAGAAGAATTTTGTTTTTAATACAAATTGAGCATCAGGTGTAGATTTCAATTGTATATTGAAAGAGGGGATCTGTCATTGTTGCAGTGAGTATATACTAATACTCTAATGTGCTCATGATACTCTAGTGTGCTCATCATGAACAAGCGGAGATTATCACAATGAACTGAAAACTGAAGAGAACTGTTGAATATTTGAGCATCTGTAACTCAAAAATTTTAAATTTAAAATTCTCCATAAATTTAAAACTTGCAAATTTCATACCTCTCCTAATGTGATGTGTCCTAATCCAAATGCAGGTGCACAGCACTTAGTTTATTCAGCATCTCCAAGAGAAGAAGGCACTCTCAGGTCCCTTCAGCTGTTAAACATCTTGGCCGTGCATGCCAGATTGACCCAGACAAGCAAGGGCACAAAGGGTAATAAAATGGCACTTGTGTAGCCTGGATGTGCCAATGGCAGGTTCTCCAGAATGCCCCACATGTCCAAAACCTACATGCACTGTTTTTTCCTTATTCTCTACTTAGTGATGTAAAGATACTGTATCAGAAAAGTCCTGCAGATACCCTCGTAGATAAGAATGATAAGAATTAAAGAGGCATATTGTAAATGTGTCTCTGGTCTGGAGGGGAAAAAAAAAAGCCATCCAAGCTGGACACAGGGGCTTATGCCTGTAATCCCAGCACTCTGGGAGGTCAAGCAGGTTGATTTCTTGAGCTCAGGAGTTCCATATCAGCATGGGCAGCATGATGAAACTCTTTTCTCTACTAAAAATACAAAAATTATCTGGTGTGATGGTGGATGCCTGTAGTCCCAGCTACTTAGAAGACTGAGGCAGGTGAATTGCTTGAACCAGGGAGGCAGCAGTTGCAGTGAGCCTAGGTTATGCCACTGCGCTCCAGCCTGGGTGACAGAGTGAGACTCCAAATAAAAAAAAATGAAAATAAAAAAATACAGTGTGTACAGTAATTTTTTCATCAAAATACAGCAGCATAGGTGGAGACTTGAAAACCTGCTGTTTTCTTATTGTTGTTGTTGTTATAGTTTATCAGCTGTTAAGGTACATTCATACATCTCTTAATGACAGGAACACAGTCTGAGAAATTTGTAGTTTGGCAGTTGTATCATTGTGTGAATATCATATGGTATACTTAGAAAAACCTACGTGGTGCAACCTGTTAAACAGCTTGCCTATATGGTATAGCCTCTATCTCCTTGTCTAAAAACCTGTGTAGCATATTACTGTATTTAATACTGTAAGTAATTATAACAGAATGGTGTTTATATATCTAAACATGGAAAAGGTTCAGTAAAAACCAGTTATAGTCCTGTGGGACTATTGTTGTATATATATATATGTTGCCTGTCATTAGTATGTGGCCCATGACCGTATCCTACTGTGCTGTTAAGCAGACATTGTTTTCCCGCTGAATAATGTTTTGTCATATTTTCTACTGTTTTAAGTACTTATGTGTTCATTAAGAAAATGGTTGCTAATCTGTAGCATATGTAAATTCCTGATTAGGAATGTTGGTGATGCCAAACAACCACAGATTGTGCTCTTGGGTTGCTGAAATAGTGACACCTTTGCTTTCTGATGGTTCAGTATACACAAACCTTTTTCATACTCAAAATTTTCAAAAGTTTTGTACACAGTTACCCTCAGGCTATATGTATAAGCTATGTATAAAACAAATGAATTTTATGTTTAAACTTGGGTCCCAGCCTCAAGATATGTATAAGTGAAGACTTAAAAACCCAGAAAAGTCAGAAATTTGGAGCACTTTTAGTTTCAAGTATTTTGGATAAGGGATACATATAATACAGGGTAATGCTGTGCATTTAAAAAAAAGTTACTACGTTTTTTATAAAATCGAATGGAAAATTGATTTCAGTTTACAAAATGGACAGAACTAGAGAAAAAGTAAAGTATTGTAATATATGATATAATATTCAGAAAAAATGTTTCATTACTTGAATTCTTATTAATGTATAATTAATATATGTCATAGATATAAAATCTGTTATTATAGGGGTTGTTTTGTGTTTTATATTAACAGGATGCTGCATTTTTATATGGCCTTGGTTTGGTCTACTTCTACTACAATGCATTTCATTGGTAAGTTGACTTACGCCATTTGTTTCTTGTAAATGGTGGTGTGTGTGATAAACACATAAACTGTTTTAATGTCCATAGCCATTAGTAGTATCACTTATTTTGTGGGAGTTTCTAATCAAGTTCCACCCATTGATCTTTTGTCTTGGCCAGTAACTGGTAACCTGCTTATAAATTGTCCTGTTTCTGTTTTGTTTCTCACCTCTTTTAAGTGCCATGACAGTCCAAAGGAAGAGAATAAGTACATGGCCAAGATTTGCAACCCCACCATGTAGGTTGCTGTAAAAGTTTATTACAATGTTCTTAAATATGCACACACAACTATTTGACATGTTTTCTTACAGGTAAATATTTACCTTTAACCTGAATAGCTTTTCCCTGCCACCTGTTTTTCTTCCTTGTCTGCCTTTGGGCCATTTAATTACATCAAGTGTGGACATACTGAGTGTTTCCTACTGATTGTTGTTAAATATTCTACAATGATTTTTTTAAATGAATTATATACATTGTTTTAAGAGATCTGAAATTCAGTTCACTTACCCTCTTGTATAATGAGGCATATGTAAGACCAAGAATAGATTGGGACCAATTTGAGATCTCTGTAAGCTTCTTGAAGATCCTATTCATAGAATTCATCATTTTAAACTTTCAGAACTAGAAGAGTTTTAGAGATCACTTTGTTTAATCCTTTAAGTTTGTTAATGGGGAAAATAGATACATTAGTTCTTGGTCATCGTTATTTAACCCCTTATTTAGTGTTAGAAGCAGACCTGATATCTGTGTCCCCAGTCTCATAATTCAGACAATAATTCCTACTGAAAGCAAAAAATGAATCTTTTTTGCATATTTTGGCATTGATTCGAAAGACTCTGATCACCTATCATTGGGAAGACTACTGACACAGGATCCTTTGGGTGCTTCTTTGCAAGACCTCTTTAGCTGGTATGGCCTCTGCTCAAATTTCATTTGTGATGGCTGGACTGTTTCTGGCCAGTTGGCCCTACAGGCTGTGCTCGGCTCATGGTACCCGCCTGAATCTCACATTCATCAGTGGAGAGCCAGGTGCAAAGTGGCGAGGTATGTGTGAGCAAGTGAGCATGGGGTCTTGCCATGGCATACAGTCAGGTGTGCTAGCAGGTTGGGCAGCTCCAGGTGCACGAGTGAGTTCCATGCAAGTCTGTGGCTTGCCTAGACTTGTCTTAAATGGCTTCCTTCTTGGGTGCCACCATCTGGATATGGGGAATGCCGTGGTGCTGAAAATATTTGAAGATGCCCGAAACCACGGAGTCCCAAAGTGTGTCTTATAGTTTGTTACAGCTCTGGCTTGGGGAGTCCTAGGGATTTTCTTGATTGGAGAGACTTATTTTGAAAAAGAAACAGTAGTTAAGGCAGTAGTGTAGAATTTGAGCAACAGTGGATTGGTAGGCTGATGAACATTGAATTAGATTGGAAAACCCAGAAACAATCTCACATCAACATGAGTGCTTGGTTTATATTAAAGGTGGCACCATATTGCTGCGGCATTAGTATAGTCTATTCCACAAATTATGCTAGACTACAGGAAATCTATGTGGAAAAAATAAAAATTGATCCCCTATCCGTATTATTACATGTATTGGACAGGTGTTTGCCTGTAATTTCAGCACTTTGGAAGGCTGATGCAGGAGGTTCCCTTGAGCCCAGGAGTTCAAGACCATCCAGGACATCAGAGGCAGACCCTCTTTCTACAAAAACATTTAAAAATTTGCTTGGTGTGGTGGCATGAGCCTGTGGTTCCAGCTACTGAGGAGGCTGAAATAAGAGGATTGCTTGAACCCAGTAGGTGGAGGCTGCAGTGAGCTGTGATTTTCCTGCTACACTTCAGCATGGATGTCAGAGTGAGACGTTCTCATTTGGGAAAAAAAAAAAAAAGTAAACCAAAAGTGAAAGGCAGAAATAAAGTTTTTAAAAGTTGACATATGAAGCTGAATAGAAGCAGGATTAATACCTTCATTTTCTTACCTTTTCACATTTTCCTGCTAGTCCTCCCTGAGATGGTTCAGAAAGATTTGTGGTAATTTCCACTGAAATTTTTCTTCAACCTTTAAATATTTTTGAATAGTTGACGGAAGTGAGAAAAAAGGATTGTTAGCTTTCTTATACCTTTCTATTTTTTTCTGTTTTTATTACAAAGTTAGTATTTTCATTAAAACTGAATACCCAGAATGTTTCCTATACTATCAAGTGAGATACACATACATATTACAAATTACAGTTTCTTATGTTCGCATTTTTTCAGGGCAATTAAAGCATTTCAAGATGTGCTTTATATTGACCCCAGCTTTTGTCGAGCCAAGGAAATTCATTTACGACTTGGGCTAATGTTCAAAGTGAGCACAGACTACAGTTCTAGTTTAAAGGTAGGTGGTTGAGATTTTATATACAATTTCACTTGTGTATGTGCGCTTGCACGTCCTGTTTAGTGACGCTGAGAAGTTTTGGAATTTATATTAGCAATATAAAAAAATGTAGAAAATTGAGGATTTGACCTATAAAGAGTTAAGAAAAGTTTGGAATTGATTTCAGGATAAAAAATAAATACTAAGACTTGCAGGATAACTTTAGCACTTTAAAGTTTTTGTTTGGTTTAATTTTAAGAGTTTTTGTGTGATCAGGAGATGGTGAAGGTTTTGATTTCCTTTGAGCAACAACATTACTTTGTATAGGTGTCTGCCACCATAGAGATAACAGGCCACTTAGGGATGCTGTTTCAGTGATAGGTCTCGTTAGAAATCTACACCTATAATACTAAAACGTGTCATAGCAAAGTGGTATGATATAATATTCTCTCTACGCCTTTTGGACTGCCAGTTGGTAAATACATAGTTTTGGGGTATGAGGTAGCATTTTGGGAAAATTGTATTATTGTTTAAATATCTTAGTTCTAATGGAAATTTTGTTTCTCAACATTTTTTAGTTTTTTGCTATGTACACCTATTTTATGTTTTCCAAGACTTTAATGAAAATAGGCCATCCCTTTAAGTTAAAGACATCATTTTTTTGAGAAAAGCATAGCTTCTGCAGAAAATAATAAAGTTTGTGAATTTATGACTATTAAGAATGTTTCTCTTTTTTTCAGATACAGATCTTTCATAGATTATCTTAATTTAAAAACGGAGGGTATTTATGTGACTTAGCAGTAGGATTTACCTTGAACTCAGCAACACAGGATTTTAAAGAAATGGTTTTTAAAAACTTGTGTTGTTTGGGATTGCCCATACCACCCTCAAGCTGAATGATTTTTTAGAAGGATTTAAAGAACCCAGATAACAGTATACTCATGGTTACAATTTATTACAGTGAAAGAATACAGGTTGAAATTATCAAAGGAAAATACATATAGGGCAGAGTTTAGGCGAGAGAACCTGGTGCAAGATTTCATTTGTCCTCTATTGTACATCTGTGAGCTGCAATTGCTTTTTCCTACAGCAAGTTTGGAAAGCATGAACAGAATATCATCCACCCGAGGACTCTTGCTTTTTGGAGTTTTTACTGGGTTTGGTCTTGGAGCTATGGCAGATCTGCCTGAGTTACCTTAGTAGCTTAGTCTCCAGTACCTAAAGAGAGAGGCCTGATGCCATGTTGCCCCAGGCCTTTGTCATAAATTAACATTGTTAATAACTATCTGGGATCACCCAAAGCCCCAGATAAATAAAGACACTCTTGTCAGACTCGGTATTCTAAGACTTAGAGATATGCGCCAGGAGCTTGTCTAGATTCATAGTTTTCTTTGAATGTGCTGGTCTGGCCAGCGCACCCTTGCTGACTTACTACATGTGATTCTTACTCAATTATGCCTTAATTGTTTTAAAGTTGACAATCATGTAGACCGTTTCTGCTATTTACGTTTTTTAAAGAATGACAGTGATGGAACATAGGCAACCCAACACATTAAAATCATTGCAAATAGACCACACAAATAACTTAGGTTTCACACTGCTCAGAAAAATGTGCAGCGGAAGAGTCCCTAAAGTCCAAGGTTAAGTTCAGTTGATGTGGAGAAATAGGACAAATATTTCAGTTTTTCTCATTCAGGGTAATATTTTCAAATTGTATACCATTTGGGATATCTGTAGATTTGAAATTGAAAATGAGTGCAGCTATGCCAGGTTGTAGATTTTAATCCTCTCTGCCTGTAATACACACACATACACACACAATATCTGTCAGAGGCTCTCAGATATCTTATAGCAGAAAATAAATACAGTAAAATTTTCTCAGAACATATTTGTTTCGCTACAGCAATGTTTTATGGTTGTGTTCTATGGAAATTTATTGGAGGGAAAATAGAATAAGTACAAAACATTATTTTTTTCATAAATATGAAACATGCATATAAAAACCAGAGGAGAAAATACTTAATTTAGTAGTCAATGCAGTGTTACCTTAAAGAATTTTATGGATCCAAAGCTCTCATTTTAATGAAGTGGCAGTATTTAAAAATTAAAATATTTAGGCAGAGAGGAATTTGGGGGTTTGTTACCATGAGTTCATTAGCTCACTGAAAGTGGTCCTGCTTATTTGATTGTAAGAGATACTCATTCCTGTATGTGCTTTTCTTTGCTTAATCATATGTAAAGGGTAACAAACCCTGTAAGTGATACTAGTTTTATCAAAAATTGTCTTAGATATATGCTGTTTTCTTTGTTTTTGCCATCTTTCATTTATCTTAAACACCTGACAACTTTTTGATCTTAAATTCATTTGCATAGCAGTAAAAACTTGTAGGAAGTTTTCAACGTTAATCTTCCTTTTATGTGAATATGTTACTTGATTTTTATATCATCCTGAATTTTTTTTTCTTAAGTTTTCCCTAATAATCAAAATATTCCTTCTCTATTGTTGGCATTGTTATAGGCATCAATAATTTAACTGAGGAGGAGATATTTCTCTATATCACTATAAGTAATTGGCATTTACAATGAATAAAGGTGTGGGTCAGAATGAATGTCTCCCTTTTTAAAGTTTCCAGTTTTCTTTAGTTAGACTAGTTAGTAATTTATCTAGCCAAATATGGAATCTATTTTGATATTTGCATAACACCAAGGGATTTTCCTGGCAAAGTGTCCTAGGAGAGACATTTTGGTCTTCACTTTTACAAATTCCAACTCAAAAATTACTAACTCACAATAGAAAGTCCAAGCTTCAAGGTTAGTTGATTCAGGTATACAGATATCTCACCAAAGATCCATGTTCACTTTTGTTTTCTGTTAGATTTTTTCATGTTTGATAGAAGATAGTTGTCAGGTGTAATTAAAATGACTTTTCTCCCCCCATATTTTCAGGGATATTATAGAGTAATGGTTTAGATGGTTAATAACATTGTATAATTAACTGCTTAATAAATATATGGTTTATCATTCTTATCTTCACTTGTCATATGGAAAAGAGGAAAATTTCCTGATGCTGTCATCAAAAATGAGTAAATAACTTTGTAAAAAGCCTCCAAAGTTTGCCTTGACCACCATTTGCCAGAAAGAAGCTATGTGCTCATTATTTTATTTCCTATCAGAGGGCTAGTATTACTCATAGTCCTATGCTTGAGTAAGGTTTAGTTCTCCAAGAGGGTCACATAATGGATATATTGGGGTGGAGAATAGCATTTAAGTTCATTACATACAGTTCATGTCTTCTCTACCTCATTTTCTTCCCTTAGTTCCATGAAAGAGTATATGTAATATTTCTAAATGGTAAATTATTTAAATAAAATGCCCATAGTTTTCAAAACAGGTCTCCCTGTCTTTTGTTTATACATGGCATACATTCTAGGGCTTTATATTTGATTTATGTTTCTGAAAATGGCCAAATCTGTCACTGAAATAGTTTAATTCAGTTTTAATGTAGTGTAAACTGGCATTGTGATATACTAGATTTGATTTTAAAATATGTTGTTAACTCTTCTAACTAAATATGTAACCTAGGCTAAAGTGCCTGTTTGGTTCTTACTAGGGGCATAGAAGGGAAGTGAATCTGACAAAATATTACTTGGCTCATCAGCCCTTTTAAGTTCCGTTTCTCATCTGCTATCTAAAATTTCTCTAAGTTTGGGCCATTATCTAGTATTTGTGAATTCTGTTTTTCTGTCACATAATTTAATCTGTGCTTTAAAAAGTGAAATTAATCAAATTGCCGTGGATTTAACACATGGTAAAAATAGCAGTTGTCAATTTATGAACTAGATTACAAGTATGCGTGAATTAATTACTCCATTTTAGAGTAACTTCTTTACTTCACATCTGATTTTTTACTTCTTCAGGATAATCTTTAAGATTTTATTTATTCTCTCTCACTATAAGTGATATTACTACTAATCAATTGTTACACGTAATATATATTTGCAGCAGTGAATGATCATTACTTGGGAAAAAAAAGGTTAATTTTGACAGTCTTATATAATGCCTAACACCTTATATAAACTGGCAAACTGTTAAAACTGTTACTTGAAGGTAAGAATATTATATACAAATATAGTTGGGAAACATAATATTCTTCAGTAGCTAACAGCAGTTCAACTACTTGATTTAATAATGATTATATAAAGGCAGTAGATCTTAAGCATTCTCACAATATCCTCCATCCTTACCACTTCTCACATGTGGAGGACATACTCACAAAAAATAACCATGAGGTGATACGTTAACTAGCTTGATTATTGTACACATTTCACAAGTTACGTATATGCTTACCGTAAGGTTATTCTTGTAAGGATATTGCTGAGTTTAAAATGAGGAAACTGAGGCCAGCACGAGACAAATTAAATTCCAGTTTATTTAGCTCCCGGGTGAGCGGGTGAGGTTCTGTGGCCCCGGGGGAGGGAGAGAGAGAGAGAGAGAGAGGCCAGAGAAGTCGCGCCCGGCCA
>CAUYLG010023345.1:0-144436 GCA_963573385.1 Cacajao melanocephalus | reverse complement strand
CTTTTACATCCTTTATTAGTTGTATTCCTAGGTATTTTATTCTCTTTGTAGTAATTGTGAATGGGAGTTCACTCATGATTTGGCTCTCTGTTTATCTGTTATTGGTGTATAGGAATGCTTGTGATTTCTGCACATTGATTTTGTATCCTGACACTTTGCTGAAGTTGCTTCTCAATTTAAGAAGATTTTAGGCTGAGAAGATGGGGTCTTCTAAATATACAATCATGCCGCCTACAAATACAGACAATTTGACTTCCTCTTTTCCTAATTGAATACCCTTTATTTTTGTTTTTCTTACCTGATTGCTCTGGCTAGAACTTCCAATACTATATTGAATAGGAGGGGCGAGAGAAGGTATCCTTGTCTAGTGCCAGTTTTCAAAGGAAATGCTTCCAGTTTTTGCCCATTCAGTGTGGTGTTGGCTATGGGTTTGTTGTAAACAGCTTTTATTATTTTGAGATACATTCCATCGATACCTAGTATGGAGAGTTTTTAGCAAAAAGGGCTGTACAATTTTGTCGAAGGCCTTCTCTGCATGCATTGAGATGATCATGTGGTTTTTGTCATTGCTTCTGTTTATGTGATGGATTACATTTATAGATTTGTGTATGTTGAACCAGCCTTGCATCCCCAGGATGAAGCCTATTTGATTGTGATGGATAAGCTTTTTGATGTGCTGTTGCATTCAGTTTGCCAGTATTTTATTGAAGATTTTTGCATGGATATTCATCATACATATTGGTCTGGTGTTTTCTTTTTTAGTTCTGTCTCTGCCAGGTTTTGATATCAGGATGATTAATTGTTTACAATAGCAAAGAACTGGAACCAACTCAAATGCCAATCAATGATAGATTGGATAAAGAAAATGTGGCACATATACACCATGAAATACTACACAGTCATAAAAAAACGATAAGTACATGACCTTTTTAGGGATATGGATGAATCTGGAAACCATCATTCTCAGCAGACTGACACAAGAACAGAAAACCAAACACCACATGTTCTCACTCATAGGCAGGTGTTGAACAATGAGAAAACATGGGCACAGGGAGGGGGACATCACACACTGGGGTGTGTTGTGGGGGTCTAGGGTAGGGACAGTGGGGGGAGGGGAAAAAATTTCAATCTTTACCTACAATAATGGAAAGTCAATAAATGATATATGAAAAAAAAGATTGTGTTTGGAGAAATAAAAGATGTTGATTTGTCAATGTTCTGAAAAAAATATATTATTGAATACCATCTTCAGTGTCATTTATCTAAGGTATTAAAGAATGCAGAATTTCATCAAGCCTGTGAGTCAACAGTATCTAGGCATTGTCTTCTGTGTTTGGCTGTGAATAAACCTCTCTGGGGTACTTTTCTAAAGATTAAGAGGAGATGGAGGTACTTAGGGAGGAAAGAATTCCTTACTGTAAACACTTTTGAAAAAAATCAAGTGCAGTCATTACATAACAGAAGGCTAGGAAATGAGAATGGTTAATATAAATTATAATCTTAAATACAAAATAAAAAGTAATTATTTACTACCTTATGCAAAGAGCACATTAATTTTCTTTAGAGCATGACAAAGAGAAGAATGTTTCCACAGACAAATAATGAGAGCAATGACAGTAGCAATGAAGTAAATAAGAGAGTTTCTTAGCAGTGCATGGAATGGAGGAGACGTTGAATCTCTAGGAAACAGCCAAGAGAACTTGGGGGGAAGTAATACCACATCAGGACGGAGAACAGGAGTTGACAGCTAAGCACGTTTGAAGCTCTTCTCTTTGCATCCTTCCTCCAGGATGTCTCTCTGTCTTGCCTCTTACACTAGGGTTTCAGGAAACGATTACTCCTTTTAGAATACCAGATTTGGTGTACACATGAAGAGCATGTCATTGTACATTTTTTCAAATCCATAGAAAGTACAGCACCAAGACTGAATCCTAATATAAACTATGAACTTTGGGTGATAACCATGTGTCAATGTAGGCTCATTGATTATAAGAAATATACACTCTGGTGGGAGACATTGGTACTTGGGGAGGTTATGCATGTGCGGGGGCAAAGACTATATATGTTCTGCTTGATTTTCCTGTAAAGCTAAGACTTCTCTGAAAAATAAAGTTTATTTAAAAGCACAAGAAAACAAAAGCCCACAAAACACAAACAACAAGTGACTTATTGAACTTTTTCAGGAACTCTGAAAGCATTCAAAAAGTTTCATCTTTGAAAACATTTTAATAAATACAATACAAAGTAAAAAAGAACATGGTTTTCAAAATGAATTTTGTTGTAAGTCAAGTTTTGCTAATTTTGTTTTAAAATGATATTGGCCTATAGTTCTTTTAGATTTTTTATCATGGAAGAGAAGAAGACCCAGGATACTAAGTAACAAAAAGCAGCTAATTTGTTTTCACCAACTTTTTTTTTTTTTTTTGAGACGGAGTCTCGCTCTGTCACCCAGGCTGGAGTGCAGTGGCATGATCTCAGCACACTCTAACCTCTGCTTCCCAGGTTCAAGCAATTGTCCTGCCTCAGCCTCCCAAGTAGCTGGGACTACAGGTGCACACCACCATGCCTAGCTATTTTTTTGTATTTTCAGTAGAGACAGAGTTTCAGTGTGATAGTCAGAATGGTCTCGATCTCTTGACCTTGTGATCCACTTGCCGCAGCCTCCCAAAGTGCTGGGATTACAGGCGTGAGTCACTGCCCCTGTTTTTGTTGTTGTTGTTGTTGTTGTTGTTGTTGTAGTACCAACGTTTAACTTTTTAATATATTTTTTAATAGACCTCAGGTACATAGAAAATAATTATTTATTAATCTTAGCCATGGAACAATGTTAATATTAGTTCAAGGATAGCTCTCTTCTAGTTATTTATGGGTTACGTTTATTTAAGCTATATGTTGACCCACACATGAACTTACAGCCCAACCGAAAAACAAGGACATTGACAAGAACTTCCCTGGGCAGAAATCGTGGCTTCACCAGGTTATTCAATTATAACTTCTAACTATTTTGTAGTAATGCAGTGCTAGATTTATTTCTGCTAGAATGAAAACATTAAGAGCAAGAAAGAATGATTTTAGATGAAGAGAGACATCTCAAAGGTAATTTGCAAACATTCCAGACACTGTTCGCTTGTTGTAATAGATCATTTACATTCTGGCTAGGAACGCAAAGTTTCCTGAGGAGTCTTGCTTAATAACAATGGACTGTGGTCACAGCCTGTGACTTCTATCTGTATCTTTCCTCACAACAATGAAAAAGAAAGCAAAATACTTGAGGAGCGTTCAGTGACTTTCAAGATCATAGGGAGAATGTAACAAGTGTCTGAATATTTTCCTTTTTCAGGCAGCTAGATGAGACAAAGTCTCCTTCTTGATCTTTTCTGCAAGAAATACTTTACCATTTGAGTGATTATTGCCACCACAACAGCCATCAGGTGACTTTTATATTGGCATTTTCCAAACCTAGGTAACAGTAGTTGACTCCTGATGTAAACTATGCTACATGTTCTTAAAGTGCCAATGCCTAACTATTGTCAGTTCTGTCACAGTTGGAGAAGATGAAACGGTTGTCCTAGCTCCTGGAACTAGCTTCAAGGAAAATAAAGTAACTTTATTTTTAATTATAAATGTAATATGAAAAATATAGACAGTTTAGAGAAATTGTAAAATGAAAAAAGAAAAGTCACCTAATACAGCAACTGGAGTGACACTTTTAAAATCCGTCATATTATCTCATCCCTGTTTTCAGGTTCTTTGATGTTTTCTCATTCTCAGACAACAGCCTAGGTTGTAACAATGACCTAAAAGCATTACTACGCTCTTGCATTGCTAAACTTATCTCCTGCTAGGCTCAAGTTTGCTCACTCTACACTAGCCACAATGGCTGTCTTAGTCCATTTGTATTGCTGAAAGAAATGCCTGAAGTTTGGTAATTTACCAAGAAAAGACATTTATCTGGCTCTCAGTTCTGCAGGCTATACTTGAAGTAAGGCATTAACACTGACTTCTGATGAGGGCCGCAGACTGCTTCCACTCCTGGCAGAAGCCTGTCTGTTCAGATCACGTGGTAGAAAACAAGAGATAGGAGAAAGGGCCAGACTCTTGGACAACAAGTTTTCATGGGAACTAAGAGTGAGAACTCACTCATTGCCATGAGAATGGCACCAAACCATTCATGGGGATCTGTCCCTGAGGTCCAAACACCTGCCACCATTCCTCATGTCCATCGCTGGGTATCAAATTTCAACATGAGACCTGGAAGGTCCAAAGAAACCCATACTCAAACCATGGCCCTGGCCTTTTGGCTATGTGAAAATGTTCCAGGTGGGATCCCATGGCAGCATCTCTGTGTTTGCTGCTCCCTGTCAAGGCAGATTCTCACTTCAGGATATCTGATTGCAAGAGCTGCTTCCTTTCCCTTTACTCTCTCTGCCTGTAGTTAGCTCCCTGCATTATTAACTGGATCACCCCTTTTTTTTTTTTTTTTTTTTTTTTTTTTTTGAGACAGAGTCTTGCTCTATTGCCCAAGCTGTAGTGCAGTGGCATGATTTCAGCTCAACACAACCTCTGCCTCCTGGATTCAAGCGATTCTCCTGCCTCAGCCTCCCAAGTAGCTGGGACTACAGGAGTGGGCCACCAGGCTTGGCAAATTTTTGTATTTT
Source organism: Cacajao melanocephalus (assembly GCA_963573385.1). Classification (NCBI taxonomy): domain Eukaryota; kingdom Metazoa; phylum Chordata; class Mammalia; order Primates; family Pitheciidae; genus Cacajao; species Cacajao melanocephalus. The sequence continues at coordinate 139,778 of CAUYLG010023345.1, read as the reverse complement.
TAGTAGAGACAGGGTTTCGCTATGTTGGCCAATCTGGTCTCAAAGTCCTGACCTCATGATCCGCCCACCTCGGCTTCCCAAAGTACTGGGATTACAGGAGTGAGCCACCTTCTTAATCAATGTGCTCAAATGTTACCTTCTCAAAGAAGCCAGCCTTTCTGCCCTATTTAAAATTGCAATCTTATCGCCACTCCCCATACATGCAAATTCACAGACTCTCGTCCTTGTCTACTTAACTTTTCTTTCTAAAATGCGTTATTTTCTAACATACACCATAATTTAATTATTTGTTTATGGTCTCTCACTTGAGTGTGAGAAGTTGGGACTTGCTGCATCCCCAGCGTATAGAAAAGTTTTGCTACATAATTACTAATCAAAACACATTCAACAAATGTTTTTGTCTTATATTTTCTCTTTTAAAAACATCATCCTATTTTTTTCCTTTGTCTTGCCTTTTCATTGTGTTGTTATTTCTTGTCTTTCAGAGATGGATACGCTATTCAGATTTCTGGAAGCTCCTCCCAGCCCTCTTCTCTGTACCAGACAAGAGCAGAAGTCAGGTTTCACAGGTGTCAGAAGCTTTGTCTATTTAATAGGAAGCATTTTGAAATAGTCCGATGGTTTTCTTTGCCTGACGACTCGCTGTCTGGCATAATTTTTCTCAGCACTTGACAGCAGTATGAAGCAACTATTCTGTAACTGACCCCACTGTAACTCCTCCACAACTCATCCTAATGTAAGGAGGCCTTTCTGCCTGTCTGATTCTTGGGCTCTCGTATCTAAGCTGCATAAGGTCCTTTCTCCTCCTGGTTTTCTGGCCTAGAAGGAAAACCTGCCTTATGTCCCCTGCTTGGTTGGGACACGCAACCCATGCGGAATTTCTTTCAGTGGTTTGCTTGCTGTCTGATAGAACATAAACAACTTGAATTGGCTCCTGCCTTGCTACATATCCAAAATGATTACAGCTTCTCCTGCTCCAGTCCTGCAGATTCACCTCTTTTCATTTATGTTTTACTCCAGGATTTATGCTTTAAGCCTTTGGAATATGTCATGTTGTTTACATAATAAAAAATATGAAAGCAAAAGAAAAACATGTAATTTGATAGAATTTATTTTTGCATCTATTATGAATGCAGCCCTGCTCCAAATCTTTGGCTGTTATTTGGAAAGATGAGACTATCTGGGGCCAAGGTCAGAGTTGTGATATAGATTGTGAATATCTCCAAATAGCTGGAGTAGAGAGGTGGCATCAAAGGCACAACAGATTTTTCTCCAGAGGGAAACATCCAACTGCCAAAAAGGAGGATCATCTCAGCTGCGCTAATCTCCTCTCTCCTTTCTTATCCCTTATGTAATCTGGAATCGCGGTCCTGCAGATCTGTGCTGGCATTGCATCTAATGAGCAAGGAGAGAAATATCTTTCTATTGTACTTTTGTAACGATGAAGAAATTTCAGGAAACAGGCTTTATAATAGTCCAACTTGTCTGTAAATGGAGGATAAACTACTTCTATGTTGACAGAAAAGCTGTCAATCATTTAGGGTAAATTCTTCCTCCATGGTCATGAATTTACCCATAAATATTGGAATAAATGTAACATTTTCCATATACTCCACAATAATTACCTCTTAAATCTGTATTTCAAGATTGTGGATTAGACACATAAGAATATTTTGATTCTTGAACCCAGACTTCTGTGGTAGATACATGGAATAAAGTAAGATAAATGAATAATAAATTCAACAGTTGTCACAAATTTACTCTTGCTTGAAAATACGGAAGAGTCACGTGGGCATACAATGTTAAATGAACCAAATCATTTAATGATCCTCTCAACACATGCTCGTATAATTCAGATTTTCTCCTGTGCTCCTGTGCCTCTTCATGGTTTAGATGGTATATAAATTCTTAATTTCTTTGTTACATCATCAGCATTCAAGATAATGAGGTTTTGACATATTTAAAAGGGAATAAACCTAATGAAGAAACCACATACACAAGTCAAATTCATTTAGATGTTTTCCCTACTTATCACCAGAATTAAAGGTGTAATTTAATATGGATTTTTGATTAAAAACAGATGGCTCACATCTGTTCTCAAAATGGGGAAAAGACATGTTAAGTGAAAATTGTAAGCCACTGGGATAATATCTGATAAGGAAGAGATGCTGAATATATTTTGATTGTGTTTCCATATATCATCTCTGAATAAAAATAATTACATTTTTAGAACTATATCTTTATCAAAATCATGTCATGTGGCAAGTGACTTCAGAAATTTGTTGTACTCACTCTCAGACACTGATGTCTTATCTAGGCACGTATGAGAATTTCCCACAATGGGCGTAGCCAAGACCCAAAGAATAAGAGGTTGAGGAACTTGAAGAGAAAGTGACAATTTCAGGTAGTTTTGATGAAATAAGGCCCTTTGCGAGAGACAGATTTTATACTGGACCCCATGATTCCTGCCTCCTGGAATTCACAGCTTTTTGACATTATCTTTCCTGGGGTATAACAGGAATGGTGAATACTTCTATCCAAAAGAACATGGAAACATTAACAGGGTGTCTGTGATTACCATACCTATTTATATGTTGCTTAAAACTGCAGCATTCATACTGAGAAGAGAATGTCTTCCTTGTTGGCCTGGAAGAAGCTAGTTGCCATGTTGTACTGCCACATTGAGGAGGCAAGGAGCTGAAGGTGGCCTCTGCCCAAAAAATAGAAAGAAACTGAGACTTCCCTCAGTTCACAGACTAAAGGTAGTTAAATTCTCCAAACAACCACGTGAGATTAGGAGTTGTTTTCTCCCCAACGAGATCTTAGTTGAATCTGAATCCCTGGCCAACACCTTGATGGCAGGTTTAAGGCTGCAGCAGAGAACCCCTCTAACCAAAGTCTGCATTCCTGCTCTGCAACAGTGTGACATAATAGACAGATGTTATATTAAGTTTCTAAATTTGTGTTAATATTATTAGGTAGCAAGAGATAACTAATATAGTCATTTTTTTTCCATTCTATACTTAATAAGATATTCACTGTCTTTTTAAAAAGTCAATGCTTGACAACGGTGCTGCAGGAGATATATGAAGATCCCTTTGAATGGTTCAAGGACACAAAGAGATGTCAAGCCTTCTCTTCCCCTTTCTGGAATGGTGGTAAATAATTTATCCAAAAGTACCAATGCTAAAATTTTTGTAGGAAGCCATGAGAATAGAGGTGATCATGAACTTACAATGGTTTGACCTAATTTTTCGATTTTAAGATGGTGCAAAAGTGATATGCATTCAGTAGAAATTGTACTTCGAGCACACATTCAAGCATTCTCTTTCCCTTACTGTACCGTATTTAATGGATTGCATGAGACATTCACCACTCCAATATAAAATAAGCCTCATATAAAATGATTTTGCTCAACTCTAGGCTAAAGTAAGTTTTTTGAGCATGTTTAAGGTAGGCGAGGCTAAGCTATTCAGTTCAGTAGGTTAGATATATTATGTGTATTTTTAACTTGTGATATTTTTGATACACAATAGGTTTATTAGGGCTTAACATCATTATAAGTTCAGTAACATTTGTATAAGTTGTCATGCTTAACACGTGGTGGTACCTTGTAAGAAATAATCTCTTTTCCTCATTGGTTTAATTTACATCAAGAACAGTGAAGATAGGTAGGTATTTCAAAGATAGTGAATATGGCCAGGGTGGTGGCTCACACCTGTAATCCCAGCTCTTTGGAAAGCCAAGGCAGGAAGATCACTTGAGCCCAGAATTTTGAGACAGCCTGACAACAAAGCAAGACCCTGTCTCTACTAAAAATATATATATTTTTTAAATAGCCAGGTATAGTGACACATGCCTGAAATCCCAACTACTTGGGAGGCTGAGGTGGGAGGACTGCTTGAGCCTGGGAAATCGAGCCTGCAGTGGGTTATAAGTGTGGCATTGCACTCCATCCTGGATGACAGCACAAACTCCTGTCTCAAACACAAAAAAAGCAGGATAGTGAGATACATAAGAAGCATTCTTCTGCTCTATAGGAATTCTATGAATGCAACATTTTTGCAGGCTGCTGAGATATTGTAGGAACAACATCTCTGAAACCAAGGGTCCACATTCATTTTAGAAGATACCACCTTGAGGCACCAGTAGATATGGAACTAAGAATCCATTCCAAATATGTGACTAATGGATTATTCCATTGAAAGCAAGAACAAGCTATGACAATTCTTATTTGGTGATTAACAAATTTTAAAGCAAATCACGTTAATTCATGATGTATTTATTCATTGTAACTGCTTAAAATTGCATTTATACTTTATCAGTTTTATTTTAAAAACATTTAAAATGTATGATATCTATAAATTATTTATTTTCTAGATTGTAGAATCAGTTATAAGTATTTTTTTCAGACACGTGCTAACACAAATTTGTTCAATTAGGTTAAAGATTTAGTATGCAACTCTATGAAAATAGAAATGTGTAACTACAGGTCTTTTAACTTATTTTAAACTTTTATTTAATGCATTTCTTTATGAAAATATCTTTTCTATAAGGTACTATAAACTATTGTCATTTTTGTTTTCACTTTCTCCTTTATAGAGAATGCCTACAAGATAATGGATTGATGTACACAATAGCATCGGGGTAGTTTGTATAACTTTTAGCAGGTATGCATTTAAGACTTTTTCCACAATAGCGCATGGCAAAAAGATAATTGTAAATTGTTACATGGGAACGAGAAGAAAAGACAAACATTAAACTTTATAAATTAAATGTTGTATATCACCACAGTGTTAATTAAATTGTATTCTTCAAAATATCATCTAACACCACTAGTCAAACTACACAACAGGAAAGACAAAAGTTACTGCAGAGATTGCAGATGACAGCCTAGTGCACAAACTCCTAATCAAATCATGACCATCTGCATAACTCATGATCAAATCTACTTTGACATTTGGCTTGCTGTCTCCTCAAGGATGTGAGTCTCAATGCACAGGTCTCTTAAATGGGGAGGAATAATGGATTTAAACACTGAATATTATGCGTGACCCATGGAGAATAAGAGTTGAGAGCTATGTTTTTTATTATAAACTCTTTTTTCACGTTTCTTGTCTCCCAAGAATGTACTCATTTCACATAAAGGAGTAATGATTTTCTGCATGCTCACCCTTCTGCATTAACTGCCTGCTCATAATTGGTATATTAATTAATGAACTCACTTGCTTAACTCTGGCCAGAAAACACAAGGGGAAACTTTGAGAACAGAAAATTTGGAAAGTCATTGATTTCTGGAGTATCTACAACTCTTTTGTTCTGTTCCTACTCCTTTCTTGAATACATCTCATCTATTTATTGAAAAGTTTATTGTTTCTTATCTTTTATGGACAGAGCCAGAAATACAGATACACTAAAACCCTATATGCTATTTTATACTTTAAAAATATTCAACAGAATCAACTTGAAAATGCCTTATTGAAGCCAAAAACAGGAGTGTAGGGGAACTTAGAAAGAAACTGGAACCAACATTGTAAATCCCTTGGCCTTTCTTTCCACGTTTTTGTTTTCCCCTCCTGCTTTCTCTTTCTCTCTCTCTCTCTGTTATTTTCCGCTTCTGGAAGAGCATTCTTTGGTTCTCTAGATTACATGACAAAACAGGCCTTTCTATATAGATCCAATACTCAGATTTTTTTTTATTATTTCAGCCATGTGAACTGGCCAATTGCTCCTAATTACAAATTAATTTTCATTGCTGGTTTAACTAGAGGTGGCCAAGAGAATGAGCCAGGGTGAGATATAACAGCTCAGAGCAAATTTCCTAAGACCAGCCTGACAACGGTGTGATCTGATTTCACATAAAAATCAAGAAATACTATTTTAGTGTCATGATTTTAAAAGTATGAGTACATTTATCCTTGGATCTTTTGCTATTGCTCTTTTGAATAAGCAGTATTCAAAGGCACTCAACTTTTGACCTCTTTCACATTCACAAATGTGAAAAGTGAGAGTCAAATGCAAACTATAGTTTTATCCTGTTTTGCTTTGTTTCTTTTGCTTGGCAATGTTGATTACTTTTTGGTTCACTGAGTGCTCAATGCAATGTAATAGGAAATGTGGGATAATTGCTTGAACCAGGTTATTTTGTAAACTAATGATATAGTTGATGAATAGTAAATGGAAAATGACACACAAAACACAAGAAGGGAAGCCATTAAGAAACAGAAAAATGTTTACAAATATTTTATTTTTAGAAGATAAATGGGCTAGGTAGGGTACAAGGTAACTCTTCCTTCTCTCACTGAAATCTACATTACCCAATAGACTTTTGGATTTAGACATAATATTGTGTGGTGAGAAAACAGAGTTAACCCAAGACCTAGGAAAACAAGCACTATCAAAACAATCCAGTCACATTCACCTTAAATATATTAAGTTATTATTGGTATCTTGTTATACTCATCTGTCAGCCTTTTTCTTTATTAGAAAATAATTTTGAAAATTTATAATAAAAGTGACTACAAATATTTTAGAAATTAGCTATATTCTCATTATGTTTTTAATTTCTTTCTATATATTATTGTAGTATTGTAATCATAAAAGTAGGATGAGATTTAAAAGCTATTAATACAAATATGAACATAAAATTGAAACATACATTTTTAAATGATTTATTTTTCTGAGCTGACTAAAGGCTAAAAAGATACAGTGAAATTATGTAAATTTTCTCATATGCATAGAGCAATAAACTTAAATTTTAATTCATTATATACTAGAAAAATCACCATATTTTTAAGATAAATTTGTATGCTTCACCTGTTGTTAATAGTCAAATGTGTATCATAGAATATATCAAACAAGAGCCACAAGCCTCCTTTAAAAAAATCGTATATATTCTGATTTTGTTCTAGTTGACTATTCACTGAATAGGTTTGATTTTAAACTGAACCGTATTCAAAAATTCTGAAAAGAAAATGGGAAAATGAACTCCTTTTCATTTTAAATGTCACTGAAATGAAAATGCTGCATTGAAGTCCTGGATAAGTAATTTCTTTTCATAAGGTTAAATATCTGCCAAGAATATTAGCAGAGTTTTCTCAGAATTGTCCTTTAAGTGCTACTGCTGCCAAAAAAACGACACAAGGGAATGAAGCTGGTATTGTCTGAAAATCACAATGTCATGACATTGAATTGCTATGATCCTGTTGCAGCTGGACTGTCACCAGCAATGTTTATTTTAAGCAATTTGATAAAGCAATTTTTGTTGCTACTGTTGAGTAATATGCTTACATACTTGAATACTGCCCTATAAACTGATAATCTAGTGGATGAGATATAATATAAACAGATTATTGCCACACAATGTGCTAAGTGCTCTGGTAGAAGAATTTAGGGAAGCCCTTTGGAGAATTAGGTAGGAGACTAACAGAAGGCCTCACAGAAAGACAGTTGTTGGATTGAATTTGTTTTAACTTTTAAGTTAGATTCAGGGGTACATATGCAAGGTTGTTATACAAGTAAACTGAATGTCATGGGGGTTTGTTGTACAGATAATTTTGTCACCTGGGTAATAAACATAGTACCCAATAGGTATTATTTTCTGATCCTCTCCCTTCTCCTAATCTCTTCCCTGAAGTAGGCCCCAGTGTCTGGGGTTGTTGCCATCCTAGTAGCCACATGTTTTTATTGTTTAGCTCCTGCTCATAAATGAGAATATGTGGTGTTTGTTTTTGTGTTCCAGTGGTAGCTTGCTGAAGACAATGGCCTCCAGCTCCATCAAAATTGCTGCAAAGGAAATGATCTCACTGTTTTATTACTGAGTAATATTCCATGGTGTATATGTACCATATTTTTTAAAATCTACTGTCGATGGGCATTTAGGTTGATTTATGTCTTTGCTATTGTGAATAGTACTGCGGTGAACATACACATACACATATATTTATGGTAAATGATTTATGTTATCTTGGGTATATACCCAATAATGGGTTTGCTGGGTTGAATAGTAGATCTGATTTTGGTCTTTGAGGTATTGCCACACTGTCTTCCAGAATAATTTACTAACTAATTTACTCCCACCAACACTGTGTGTTTCCTTTTCTCCACCACCTCACCAGCATCTGTCATTTTTTGACTTTTTAGTAATAGCCTTTCTGAATGGTGTGAGGTGTATCTCATTGTGGTTTTGATTTGCATTTCCCTAATGAGCAGTGATATTGAGCTTTTATTCATATGCTTGTTGGCCTTATGTATGTTTTCTTTCGAAAAATATCTGTTCATGTCCTTTGCTCATTTTTTAGTAGGGTTGCTTGGTTTTTGCTTGTAAATGTGTTCCTCATAGATTCTGGATATTATACCTTTGTTGAATGCAGAGTTTGCAAATATTTTCTCCCATTCTGTAGGTTGTCTGTTTACTATGTTAATAGATTCTTTTGCTGTGCAGAAGCTCTTTATTTTAATTAGATCTCATTTGTCAATTTTTGTTTTTGTTATATTAATAACTGCTTTTGGTGTCTTCATAATAAATTATTTGCCAATTCCTATCTCCAGAATGTTATTTCCTAGGTTATCTAACAGGGTTATTATAGTTTTAGGTTTTACATTTAAGTCTTTAACCCATCTTGTGTTGATTTTTGTATATTGTATAGAGGGGGTCCAGCTTCATTCTTCTGCATATGGATAACCAGTTATCCCAGCACCTTTTACTGAGTGGGGAGTTCTTTCCCCTTTGCTTAATTTTTCAGCTCTGTTGATGATAAGATGGTTGTAGGTGTGTGGCATTATTTTTGGGCCCTCTATTCTGTTTCATTGGTCTATGTGTCTGTTTTTCTACCAGTACCATGCTGTTTTGGTTACTGTAGCCCTGCAATATAGTTTAACATTGGATAATGTAATATCTCCAGCTTTGTTCTTTTTGCAGAGGATTGCCTTGGCTATTCAGACTCTTTTTTGGTTCCATATGAATTTTAAAATAGCTTTTTCTAATTATGTGAAGAATACCATTGGCAGTTTAAAAGAAATAGTATTGAATCTAAATTTCTTTGGGCAGTAAGGCCATTTTGAGGAAATTGCTTCTTATTATCTATGAGCATGGAATGTTCTTCTATTTGTGTCATCTCTGATTTCTTTGAACACTGTTCTGTAGTTCTCATGAAAGAGATCTTTCACCTCCCTTTTTTACTGTATTTCTAGGTATTCTATTCTTTTTGTGATAATTGCAAATGGAATCGTGTGCCTGATTTAGTTCTTGGCTTGGATGTTACTGGTATATAGGAATGCTGTAGATATTGTACACTGATTTTGTATCTTAAAACCTTGCTAAAGTTGTTTATTAGATTAAGAGACTATGGAGTTTTCAAGATGTAACATCATGTCATCTGCAAACAGGGATAGTTTGACTTCCTCTCTTTGTATTTGGTTCCTTTTTCTCTTTTTTTTCACCTAATTGCTCTAGTTAGGACATCCAATATTATGTAGAAGAGGACTGGTGAGAGAGGGCATCCTTGACTTGTGCCACTTGTAAAGGGGAATACTTTCAGCTTTTGCACATTCGGTATGTCATATTAACTCTAGGTTTTTAGTAGATGGTTCTTAATATTTTGAAGTATGCACCTTGAATGCCTAGTTTATTGAGGATTTGTAACATAAAGGGATGTTACAATTTATCAAAAACCTTTTTACCATCCACTTAGATAATCACATCGTTTTTGTTTTTAGTTCTGTTTATATGACAAATCACATTTTGCTTTGTGTATGTTGGACTAACCCTGCAACCCAGCAATAGAGCCTCCTTGAATATGATGGATTAGCTTTTTGATGTACTGCTGGATTCATTTTGCTAGCATTTTGTTGAGTATTTCTACATTAACATTCATCAGGGATATTGGCCTGAAGTTTTCTTTTTTTTGTTGTGTCTCTGAAAGTTTTGGTATCAGAATGATGCCGACCTCAAATAATGAGTTTGGGAGGAGTCCCTTCTCCTCAAGTTTTTGGAATAGTTTCAATAGGAGATGCACCAGCTTTTCTTTTACATCAGGTAGGATTCAACTGTGAATCCATCTGGTCCTGGGCATTTCCTTTTTTGGTCAGATTTTTATTACTGATTCAATTTTAGAACCCATTATGGGTCTGTTCAGGAATTGAATTTCTTCCATGTTCAATCTTGGGAGATTATGTGCCCAGGAATTTATTCATTTCTTGTAAGCTTTCTCATTTGTGTGAATAGACATGTTCATAGTAGTTTCTGCTTTTTTTTTTATTTTTATTTTTATTGTATTTCTGTAAGGTCAGTGTTAAAGTCACCTTTATCATTTCTAATTGTGTTTCTTTGGATCTTCTTCCCTTTTATCTGTATGGATGTAGCTAGTGGTTTATCTATCTCATTATTTTTTTGGAGAACAAATTCCTGAATTCATTGATCCTTTGAATGGTTTTCATGTCTCAATTTTCTTCAGTTCAGCTCTGGTTTTGGTTACTTCATGTCTTCTGCTAGCTTTGAGATTAGTTTCCTCTTGCTTCTCTTGTTCTTCTAGTTGGGGCTATCATTTGAGATTTTTCTGACTTTTTGATGTGAGCATTTAGTGCTATAAAATTCTCTCTTAACATTGTCTTAGCTGTGTCCCAGAGATTCTGATATGTTATCTTTGTTCTCACTAGTTTCAAATAATTACTTGATGTCTGCCTCAATTTCATTGTTTATCCAAATGTCATTCAAGAACATGTTATTTAATTTCTACATAATTTTAGGATTTTCAGTGATTTTCTTATTATTGGTTTCTATTTTATTACACTGTGGTGTAATAAAATGCTGATTATTGGCCCTCAGTCTCTTCTAGCTTGTAAGATTTCTGTAGGAAGGTCTGCTGTTAGCTTAATGAAGTTCCTTTTGTAGGTGCCCTGCCCCTTCTCTCTACCTGCGTTTAACAATTTTTTCTCTCATATTGGCCTTGGATAATCTGATAATTGTGTTTTGGGGATGGTCTTGTTGTGTAATACCATGCAGCAGTTCTCTGCATTTCCTGGATTTGAATTTTGGCCTCTTTAGTGATGTTGGGGAAGTTTACATGGATGACATAATGAAATATGTTTTCTAAGTTGCTTACTTTCTACTTGTCTCTTTCAGGGATGCCAATGAGTCATAAATTTGGTGTCTTCACATAATCCCATATTTTGTGGAGGTTTGGTTCATACTTTTTAATTCTTTTTTCTTCATTTTTGTCTGACTGAGTCACTTCAGAGAGCCAGTCTACAAGCTCTGAGGTTCTTCCCTCAGGTTGATCTACTCTGCTGTTAATAATTGCAGTTGCATTATGCAATTCTTGTAGTGTATGTTTTAGCTCTATTAGAGCAGTTCAACCAGTTTGTGGATCAGTAACCGCTATTTTGTCTATCAGTTCTTGTATCATTTTATTTTGATTATTAGCTACCTGGGATTGGGTTTCAACATTCTCCTGAATCTTGATGATTTTATTTTCTATCTATAGTCTGATTTCTATTTCTCTCATTTCAGCCATTTGAACCTGGTTAAGAGCCCTTGCTGGGGAATTAGTGCAATCATTTGGAAGAAATAAGTCATTGTGGCTTTTTGAGTTGCCACAGTTCCTGTGCTGTTTCTTTGTCATTTGTGTGGGCTGATGAATTTGCTGTCCTTTCAATCAAGTTTTTTTTCTCTTTTCTTCATTGATGTCCTTGGGGATTTGATTATGGTATAGAGGGAGTTCGGTTGACTGGTTTAGATTCTCAGCCACTCCTAGGTCTTGGAGAAGTCCTCTGTGATTATGCTCTCTATGCCCGTATTTCTTTTGTTGGTTATTCTGGTCCATGTGGTTTATGCGGTTCCCTCAGGCAGAGGCTCCAGCTGGCAGACAAACTGTATCTTTTTTAGGTCAGCCCTGATATGCCATTCATGTGTTTCCTGGGGAAAGCCAGGGTTGCTCCTGTCCACAGAATTCAGGTGGAAGCAGGACTTCTGCACTGGAAGCTCTAGTAGATGTGGCCCATCTGTCTATGGGAGTTGGGGGTTGTTGGAGTTACATGCCTTGCCATGGGGTATTTCCAATCCAACAAGAGGCTGCATTCCTCAGCAAATTCTGGCAGAAGTAAGACCACTGTACTGTTAGCTCCAGGAGTTGTGGCTCATCTGGCTATAAAAGGCAGGGGTGGATGGGTATGCCTACCCTTCTATCCAGGTGCTTCCTGGGACAACAGAAGGATGCATATACTCCCTCTATACCATAATCAACTCCTCAAGGGAATCACTGGCTAAATTCTCACAGAAGCAGGACCACTGTCATAGAAGCTCTAGTAGGCATTGCCCATCTGGACCTCAGAGGCAGGCCTAAGTGGGGTCATTTGTGCTTCTGTCAGGGTGCTACCTGGGACAGCAAGAGGCTACACCCAGTGGCTGAACCTACACAGAAGTGGGGCTGCTGGCCCAGAAGCTCTAGCAAGTAGTGCCAAGCTGGGTAAAGTGTCACGTGCTCAGCCATCTGGGTGGTGTTTTCCAGAACTACAGGAAGTTGCACCCACTGGGGCAACTTCAGAAGCAGAGCCACTGAATTAGAAGCCCTAGGAAGCACTGCCCACCTGGCTACCAGTGGCAGGGTAGGCTAATGCATGTTTTGCCATTTTGGTGTTCCTGGGACAACAGGAAGCTGTTCCTTCTAGCCGAACTCAGACAGAAGTGGAGCTGCTGAGCCAGGAGCTCTAGCAGGTGTTGCCTAACTGGCTACTAGGGACAGGAACAGGTAGAGTCATGCACTCTGCAATTCAGGGACAACAGAAAGCTGTGACTTCCATTTGAGTTCACACAGAAGTGGTATCACTGGGCCAGAAGCTCTAGCAAGCATGGCCATCCTGGTTATCAGTGGTGGGGGTAGGTAGAGTGGCTAATCAAATTTGTGGTGAAGTGGGACTGCTAGGCCAGAACCTGACAGTGAGCCCTGACTGTCGAGAAGAGGTGGAACAATCTTACTGCTCTCAGATACTGCAACTGCAGCCTCTATTGAGGCTATGATGTTGGTGCTGCTCTAGTCCAGAGCCAAAGGTTTGTAGAGGTCCTTTGGACTTGAAGGTTTCCCCTGCAAAAATCCAGGTGGCCCTCTGCCTTGGTCTAGAAGTGCAGTGGAGGGGGCCCAGGTAATTCTTCTCTTCCCAGCATTGCTCAGGTCCCTATGGAGAGCTTGAATCTCCCTGGGGCATCTCATTTATCCTTTTTTGTGTTGAAGAAGTTATCCTCACTCCACACTGAGCCCAGACAGTCTTGAGCCCATCTTGGCTCCTATCCGACCTCTGAGATCCCCTGCTACCTTGATGGATCCTGATGTGTTCTCTTATATGATTGGCCTGCAGGGTCAGTGTTCACTAGCCCTTTTGTTTCCTTTCTGTGAGAGTAGCACACATGACCTGCTTCTAGTTCATCACCTTGCCTTGATCCCCAAATATCTGGTTCGAATTTTCAAGGGCGAGGAGGACTTTGTTAAGACAAGAATTTTCTGAGATGAGGGGAACAGGGAAAAAGCAGAAATGTTCTAATAACCTCAGAGAGTTAACAGAAAGTTGTTTAGTGCGGCTAACAATCAGAAATTTTGCATAAAAGATCCATTTTCGGTGATAGGGAATTTGTATTAGAAGAGACCTTCCTCACAACTAGTAGAATAGCTCATGATCAACAGGGGAGCTACAAACTAAATTGAGGGTTTTGGGGAGAAGGTCCCAGATATGTTTACTTTCAAATAATTATTCAGGAAATTCTGATGCTTATTGTAATCATAAAATTATGAATAAAATAAAGCATTATTGGCTAGCATAATTATATTTTTAATGTAAAATTTTATGTTACAAATTTGCTTCATCTATGGACCAAATCTAATCCCACTGTGACTGTGAATGTATGAGGATATAAACTTGATATTTAAAGAAACTACAGTATTTCCTGCTGTCTTTGTGAGAACAAGGATTTTTTTTAATGCTATATTTCTGAAGTTCTATTTTTATTTATTTATTTGTTTATTTTGAGAGGGAGTCTCACTTTGTCACCCAGGCTGGAGTGCAGTGGTGTGATCTTGGCTCAGTGCAACCTCTGCCTCCCAGGTTCAAGCAATTCTGCTGCCTCACCCTCCTGAGTATCTGGGAACACAGGCACATGCCACCACCACGTCCAGCTAAATTTTTGTATTTTTAGTGGAGATAGGGTTTCACCATGTTGGCCAGGCTAGTCTCGAACTCTTTACCTCAGGTGATCTGCCCACCTTGATCTCCCAAAGTGATGGGATTACAAGTGTGAGCCACCATGCCTGGCCTGGTTCTATTTTTTAATAGTTTTATTGAGTGATGATTAATATACAATAAAACGTACATATTTAATGGGCACAATTTGATGAGTTTAGACATACACAAACGTCTTTCATACCATCACTGTAATCAAGTTAATGGACATATCCAACACTTCCCTATGACTCTGATTTCCTAATCAATGGTTTTTTAAAGTACAAATTGGAATTTGATTCTGATAAATTGATTAGTTTTATATTGAACTCTAAATCAATATGTTGTTAAGAAAACAAACAAACAAGAAAACTTATAAAAATATATTGATTGTGATGGTCTACTGAGGTTTCTATTTGGCTTGACCTGAAATCCTGATTAACATATGTAGAAGCCATGGACCAGCACCTTTTTCATGAGGTTTTATTCTTTGACACAAGTTTAAAGGGCTTCAATAACATTTTTATGGATAGTTTAGATAGTATGAAGGGACCTTGGAGGCCATTTACTGTGACTCATATAGGTGAAAAACAGCTATTTTTTTTTTCACAAAAACAGCTATTTTTTTCACAAAACAGCTATTTTTTTTCACCTATTTTTTTCCCCTCAGGAGGGGAAAAAAAAAAGCTAACTGAAGTTGACCTGTTTAGTTAAGAAAAAACTAGGGGTAGACAATAAATTTAAAGTTCGGACTAATCATGCCATCTTCTGCATATGAAATATGTAGCCTCATATTAAAAAAAAAAAAGAGACAGAGTCTCTTTCTTTGGCCCAGGCTGGAGTGCAGTGGCATGATGCAGGCTCACTGTAACCACCACCATCTGAGTTCAAGGGATTCAAGATATTCTTAAGCCTCAGCCTCCTGAGTAGCTGGGATTATAGGCATGCACCACCACACCTGGCTAATTTTTGTATTTTTAGTAGAGACAAGGTTTCCTCATGTTGACTGGCTATGTCTTGAACTTCTGGCCTTAAATGATCCACCTGTCTTCAGCCTCCCAAAGTGCTGGGATTACAGGTGTGAGCCATTGTCCCTTGCCTTGGTCACGTTTTTTAAAATAACATGATAATCCTGAATTTTCTACAGCAGAAATTGTGTGAGGGACAATTTCACATTTCAAAGAAGTAATTGCCAAGAAACCAAAAACCAAAAACTCACGAGACTTTATGGACAAAAATCTGTTTTTGAGAAGGTGGAACATATTGTGTATGGATTCTGAGGTTTGAAAACTAAACTGTCAGTGCGTTTCTTAAATTAGTAACATTTAGGTTTTTCTACAGAATTTTCAGGTTCACAGTAAAATTGAATGGGTTCACAAGGTTTCCACATATTTCTGTCCCCCTTACCAAACAAGCACACATAATCTTTCATTCAGTGGACATTCTGCACCACAGTGATACATTTATTACAATCAATGTGCCTACACTGACAAATTATTATCACCTAAAGTCCAAGATTTACATTAGCATTCCCCTTCGGTATTGTACGTTCTAGGCGTTTTAACAGAAGTACAGAAGTATAGTGACATGTATTCAGCACTGCAGTATTGTAGAGTCGTTTCACTACCCTAAAAATTCTCTGCGTTCTACCTCTTCATTCTTTCTTCCTAACTCCTGGCAACCATTATTCTTGTACTGTCTCCATAGTTTGTCTTTTCTAGTATGCCATTTAGTTAGAATGATACAACATTTAATCATCTGCCATTGGCTTTTTTAACTAAGTAATAAACATTTAAGTCTCTTATAGATCATGTTGGGGCTTCATTTTTCATTTCTTTTTAGCACTGTATACTATTCCACTGTCCATAGAAAGCACCGTTTGTTTATCCATTCAACTACTAAAGCACATCTTGGTTTCTTTAAATCATTGGCATTTATGAATAAAACTGCTGTAAACACCTATGTGCAGGTTTTTGCGTGGACATGTATTTTTTTTTAACTTATTTGGGTAGAGATCAAGATGCAAGATTGCTGTATCACATGGTAAGAATGTGGTATGTGTTGTAAGAATCTACCAAACTATCTTCCAAAGTGACTGCTCCAGTTAGTGCATCTTCCAGCAAGATAACTCTCAGGGAATAGCTATCCCTGCCATCCTAGACAGTGAATTTCCAGCCAGTTTCATCAGCACAACACCAAAACAACTTCTTTGACATGACTGTGCCCTCTCCACAAAAGTCTAGATCTCAACGTTGGGTTGGCAGTTGGGGGCGGAAATTCTTTCTTGGGTTCTCTATCTCAGCCCAAGTGGTAATGGCTCTTTTTATATCTACTATGCCTACATTCTTTATTTTATTTATTTATTTATTTTGATTTATTTTGGTTTCTTTTTGAGACAGAGTCTTGCTCTGTCCCCAGGCTGGAGTGCAGTGGCACTCTGCAACCTCCGCCTCCGGGTTCAAGTGATTCTCCTGCCTCAGCCTCCTGAGTAGCTGGGACTGCAGGTGCATGCCACCATGCCCAGCTGATTTTGTATTTTTAGTAGAGATGGGGTTTCATCATATTGGTCAGGATGATCTCGGTCTCTTGATCTCATGATCCACCCATCTTGGCCTCTGAAATGCTGGGATTATAAGTGTGAGCCACCATGCCCTGCCTGCCAATAACTAAGGTATCTTGCAGCTGGTTTATGTTGATTGACATTTCCTTGAGCTTTGAAAAAATTTTTCTGGTTCTTTGTATAGCCAGTGATATTTTGATTTTGTGTACATTCTGGGTACTTTTATAGCACCCTGGAAAATGTTTTTTCTTTTATTGTTTATTCATTTTGTTCATAAATCCATTTAGGTTTAACCTGCAAGTTGAATCTTGCTTTCTGTAAGTGACAGTTTCAATCTGAGTGCAGTTTTAGAGCCTTTGCTATGTTGCTTTGGATCTGTCATGTGCAAGTGTTACTCGGGTTAATTGTAACTTTGGCCATTGTTTACATCTTATTTGTTTTTCAAAGCACTTGTCACTCTGCTTTGAGCGTGCCATTCAGGGGTAAATCTGAGTTTGGGATGGCAACTCAAATTTTAGTTCAATTCTCAAAGCTTTTGCAGTGCTATTTTGGAGTCTGTCTAATGCATGCTCCGGGATGACCTAGAGACTTGTGTGGCCTTATACACAGAATTAAGGAATCCCCTTCTCTAACTGTTCCCCTTCCAGGATCCTTGCCTTTCACTCTTCAGGCAACAGATGGCCTTTTTCCTTATCCTGTTGCCAAGAAAAATAGGGTATACATCAGTGTTTTAGTCATCTATGCCGTTGTATCCCTGAGTCTCAATATGACTGAATCCCACCCTTAGGAATTTAGTTATGAGAGCTGAAATGAAAAGAAAAATCTGAAAATTCACCCCTTTGCAGTCTGCTTCTTTAACTTTTAAGTTCCCGTCACAATCTGTCCACTTACGTTTAACTTCTCAGAGTCCTCAATTAATTGTCAGCATTTTAGTTTTTATCATCAGGGGCCATAGGATGCAGTAAAGGGGGCTTGTCTAGTTATAAGAGAACAGGAACTTGTCCACTTTTATTTATATCCAAATTAGTTGGCCATCCATGCATATCACCAAAAGCTCTGCTTACTGAGAGAATTTTCTCTCACTGCTTTATTTCATGATCACTCCTGATGGAGCTGTAGAGCAGCTTCCATTTATTTCCTTCTCTAATATGAATATTGAGCTCACTCGTATTAGTTAATGAATCAAGCTTGGGCTTCCACTTTCTTCACCAATCGATTCTAAACTTGTAACTGGCTCAAGTCTGGCTGTTTGCCCCACAGATGCTGAAAACATAAGTGAGGTATGATGAAAGGAAAGCAGTGTTATTAATCAAATGCTAGCAGTTGGGGAATAGCCAGGCTGATGCCTTCAAAGCATGAGGTTCCAAATTTCAGGGCTGAGTGAAGGGGTTTAAGGAGGAAAGAGCATGGGAAATATGCAGGAGTGGTGGAGGAGGGTGCAGGTATGCATGTCATTCCCATGGTTATCTTCAGTAGTTGCCCCTCTGGAGGTCCTGATTGGGCAATCCTGACTTCAGGCCGGTGGAGATTGGCTAACTCTCTCTAACCCCCACTAAGTGGTAGGATTCTATAGCTGAATCTTTTTGCATGGTTTGTTTCAAAATTGGCCCCTGGAAGTTCCAAGCAAGCCCATAATTAGATCAGCAAGCACTGTTCATGGAAGTGCCTGGTGGGAAAGGGAGAAATGAAAATACTACTACTGCTAATAAAGTATTTTCAAGGCTCAAAGCAAGAAAGGAAAATAAGTTTCAAAATGTATTGGGAGGCAGGGATACTCAGTTACAAAGTTACTCTCACTACTCTGAAGCCACATGTGCTTGTCTCTCACTTTCTAGATCACATGTCTCACCCAGCCTAGCACATTACTTAATACTTTTGCTCATCTGGTTCAGATAAATTTGGGGATATGTCACCTTAGTGAAATCTTCAGTAGTCTCTGGGTTATGTCTGAATATTCCCTCTGAAGTAAATAACAAATTACGACATTTCAAATCTCCTGAAACAAGCAAAGATGTATTACGCAGAATAAAGGACCCCCAGACACATCTATGCTCAAATCTTCAGAATTGATGAATATGTTACCATAGGTGACAAAAGAAGTTTGTAGATATGCTTAAGGTTAGGGATCTTGATATGTGAAGATTATCTTGGATTATATTGGTGGGAACAAACTATTCATATAGGTACAGAGAATCTTTCACATTGTGGAGAAGAGAGAGAGAAAGAGAGATCATGAGGAAGCAGCTTTGAAAAGATGCAAGCTAGCTGGCTTTGAAGATGGAGGAAGGAGGCCGTGAGCCAAGAAATGTGAGCATCTTCTGAAACCTGGAAAAGGTAAAAAAAAAAAAAAAAATATATATATATATATATATATATATATATATATATATTCTTCATGAGAGCATTAGAAAAAAATGCAGCCCTGACAACATACTGATTTTAGTCCATAGGACATACATCCAGCTGTCACCCATAGAACTGTAAGATATTAAATTTGTGCTGTTTTAACTCTCCCAGTTTGTGACAATTTGCTACCACTACAATAGAAAATTAAGACAAAGTACAAGGTCTCATAGCCCTTTTCAGTTTTTGGAGATGCCCTTTGATCCAGCATCTTTTTTTTTTTAATTTTACTTTAGGTTCTGGGGTACATGTGCAGATCATGCAGGATTGTTGCATAGGTACACACATGGCAATGTGGTTTGCTGCCTCCATCCCCCCCTTACCTACATCTGGCATTTCTCCCCCTGTTATCCCTCCCCAACATCCCCACGCCCCTGCTGTCCCTCCCTTGGCCTCCCCCCAACAGACCCCAGTGTGTAATACTCCCCTCCCTGTGTCCCTGTTCTCATTGTTCAATACCCGCCTATGAGTGAGAACATGCGGTGTTTGATTTTCTGTTCTTGTGTCAGTTTGTTGAGAATGATGGTTTCCAGATGGATCCATATCCCTACAAAGGACACGAACTCATCATTTTTTAATGGATGCATAGTATTCCATGGTGTATATGTGGCACATTTTCCTTGTTCAGTCTATTGTCAATGGGCATTTGGGTTGGTTCCAGTTCTTTGGTATTGATCCAGCATCTTTAGGTTCTGGCCCTCCTGTACTCTATCAGCTTCTGCAAGTTTATGTTGGCCAGGTTCTGCAGCTCCTTTAGTGTATAGATAGGGTCCTTTTGTTCTCCTTGAGCAGATCCAGCATTGGGTTATGCTGTGACTCCTACTTATCAGCATAGTGCAGGCACTGGGAAACATTATTCTGTAAAGAGCTAGATAGTAAATATTTCAGGCTTCGTAAGCCAAGAAAAAAATTCAAGGAGAATAAGCAGGTACTCATATAATGATTTAAAATTTAATTCCTTTAAAATATAAACATTTAAAAATGTAAAATTTATTCTTAAATTGCACATCATACTTGCAGAGACTAAAAAGCCAAATTTATTGTGTTTGCCAGGTATAGTTTGCCAACCTCTGGCATAGTGAAAGTAAGGAACATGAACAATTAATTACAGAGGAGAGACTCTGCAATTCAGGGGATGCTAGTCCTAATGAAGAGGACCAGGCTTGCTGGTTCATGGCGTTCAGAAGAACATGGGATCAAAATTCTTAAGTGCAAAACTGAGATGATGTCATCTCAGGGCCCAACCCAGGCCCAACCAGGGTCTTGAGCTTGACCTAAAACACCTGCCTGGTGGGATTTCTTTGGGGATCTGTTAATTGCTTACTAACCTGGAGATTAAGTTATCCCAACCAGGGTCTAACCAAGGACTTGAGTTCTACCGAAAACACATGCCCACTTGGACGTCTTTGGAGATCTGTTCATTGCTTGCTAACTTGGAGATTAAGACCACAGGGTTTTTCTCAGTATTTTGTGTTCCCCTAATCACTTTATTGGATTCTGTTTATTATCCAATAAAGTAATTAGGATCTGTTTATTAGCTGCAAGGAAAGTCTTTTGGATTTCTCACTTAGATTTTGATGGAAAGGCTGAATAAAAGCATCTAGAATATTTTTGCCAGTCAATAAATCTTTAATATTTTCAGTTTTCTTCAGTGAGAATAGTGTTCCAGCATCTGTTATGTAAATAAGCTTCAAAATTCGCCAATACAATCCCATTTTTTTAAATTCATAATGCTAATTAGGAAGCCATGTGTTTCTTAAGATATAGAAAGCAGATATTTTTGCTTTAGCCAGTCACTGCAGGGTTCAGGGGCTCAGGATGTGGATTTCTGATTGGGGCAATCCATCACATCAAGGGCAGAGAGTAAGCTACACATAACATTTCATACTTTGTACAGTGAAGCATTTTACATTAAATTGCAAACAAGTGTTCTCCAGTAAATAGATTAGTATTTTTCTTTATAAAAATAGAATATTTTTCAATGTTAGAATATTTTCAAAATTGGCAAGATTAGTAGTAATTCCTAGTAAGATATAATATTTAGACTTGTGGATCTGTCTATTTATATTTTCCTCCCCCATTCACTCCTCAAGTATCTTTTCTCTGGGTCAGTTCAAATCAGTCTGCAGTTTTATATTATACTTTTTATCCTGTTATTGTATTCTTTATGTTTTTATTTTCCATCTTCAGCATGTTCTTTTCTCAAATTTGACTTAAGAATGAGATTATATTTTTTCCTTAAAAAAATTCTACTTTTTAGTTTGCTGATTCTTTTTTATTGTTTAGCTACTTCCTTAATCTTTGTAATTTCTCTAGCCTGAAAGTCAAGCTCATCAGAGAGAAAATAACCAACCAGATTCAGCTATATAAGCCAAATACATCTGTGTGTTTGAGGGAGATTGATTGGTGGTATAGCGAGGCAGTTGGTAGGTAAATATATCCCAACTTGGTGACCTTCAAACTTGTGCTACTGTGGAAAAGAGAAAAGGAGCCATTTTACAAATTCAATAATACTCCAAAACAAAAAACAAATCACACTAAAAAAAAAAAAAAAAAAAAAAAACAAACACCTATGGTCTTCCCTGCCTACCACTGCACTCAAAAATGCTGTAAGATAGAGTTAAATGTTCTATTTCCTTCCTGTGGCAAGAGTTTGCCAGTTATAGTGGCACCTCAATCAAAAGCCTGTAGCTGGTATGCATTTTGAGTTGCAGAGACTGCCAGACACCATGTAATAGGGGAAGAATTTTTAGTGGCTGAGACCAATATATGTTAACACATGAAAAGGACTTTATAGGAATCTCATAAGTATTTTTGGAACATTGAAATCTGAGCATGAAATTTAAATTCCTATGAGACAATGTGAAATATGAAGATGTTAAGATTTCTACACTGATATTATTATCACCTTATCTTTATTATATATAGCAAAAGCCTATGCATATTTAAATAATATATACATAAAGTGCATTTGCCCTAATATTAAGGAAAAAAGCAGAGAATGAAAATTTGCTAAAATAAATGTTTGAAAGAAATAAAGTTATTGGATGGAAAACATAAGCAATTTTAATGTAATTAACACATGAATGTAATAAACATATTAATATTGTAGAGGAACAGAATATGACACTAAAAGTAGTTTATTTTGCATGAAGAATTTGTAGCTGAAGGCAATTAAAAAATAACAGACACCAAAAAAGTTCTCTGTCCTCTATCTCTTTATTTGCCTAAAAAACAAGACATAAATTCCATGTGTGTGTGTATCTCTCTTCTATACCAGGAAGAAGAAAGCAACTCTTAAACCTTTAGTTGCTGAGGGCAATGCTAGATTCTTATCAATCCAGAGACAGCACAGAGAGAGAAATCTATGTAACAAAACTTATTAAAATAACTCTTATCGTCCACTGTATTAGTTTCCTTCTACATGTCTGCCTTCTCACAGTGTGCTGCCTCTAAAAGATGGACCTTCTTTTGTTTTGTCTTGTTACTTCTCTACAAATGTATTGTTCTTTGTTAAAATGCCATATACACCCCAGATTCTAACCACCTCTCTGAGTTACTCCTCACTGACTTTCTCCTATATGTATGCATGCTACATGGTAATAAGTTCTGTTTCTTTTTCTCTTGTTAACCAGTTTTTGTCAGTTTACTTTCTAGTGCCTCATCTGCAGAACCTGGGAGGGTGGAGGAAAGAGTTGTTTTTTTTTGTTTTTTTTTTTTTCCTCTCCTACAATATGGATGAACTAGAGTCATTCTGCCATTATCTTTGTTTAGTTTGTCACTTCTTTCCAATAAAGCAGAATCAGCAATGTGATAAGCTCATGGTTCCAAATTTACCCTGCTGTCTACTGGTCTGATATACTGGCAAATGGACTCTACAAAGTAAATTTCTCTGATTCCTATGCCAGCTTCTCATGGGTTCAATTCTACCATTTGGGCACTAGGGAGAAAACTGAACGTAGAACAGGGGAGATGGACTTTTCTGCTATCTTGGCATTCTTGTGAGCCCATCAGTAGGACTTTCTCACCCTGAAGCCCTTTACCCAGTGCTGGCACATTACCCCAATTGTGACTGTTGTTTCTAGCCTCCAGTATCATTTGACTTTCTGTAAGCCAGCCTCCTTTACGTGTATTTTGTGGTATGCGCAGCAGGAAGATTGAATTCCTTGCTCAGAAGTCTGAACCTTGGGGTCATAAAGTACCTCCTGTAAGCATTTTTATTCTAAGAACCCAAGATTGTTTTATTGGGCCTAAAGTTAACTGTTACTTTTTGCTTTTATTATTTCTGAATCATCGTCATCTTCCTTTTGTAACCAATTTATATATTAAAGTAGTAAGAAATTATATATTAAAAACCATCAACTGAAATGTCATATTTTTTTCTTTACCGAACTTAACTGTGTTGTAGGCGAAAACTTGCAGGGATATGACCAGATCATAAAACTCATATATCCAGAGGTTTAATAGTAGTAGTTTTTAAATGTTAACTTTTTTTAGTATCTGAATATTCACCGAGGATAATGGGTCGTGAATTTGCATTTGTTCTAATTGTTCTTAATTGCATGATCTGAAATGTCATTATATTTTTTTAAAACTAGAGGCAAAAGAATTATCTCTCTACCTGCAAAAATACAGTTAAATATGAATAGGTAAAACAGGACCATAATTACTATTTAATTCAAAGCGATCTTTCAATTAGATAAACTATTTTTATACATTACTTGCATATATTTTCAGGACTTTATAGCTTGAGTTATTTGTGGAGAACCTGGGGAGAGAAGGAACAAGGATTAGAGATAAAGAAAATGCCTTTGCTTAGAATGGATATACTCTACATTTACTTCAGCTTAAAATAAAGCATTAAGTCATATTAAGTTGAAAAAACAACTTAGAGTGAATTCTTATCTTCAATACCATTGCTGACAGGAATGAAGGCAAAAATTAGACTGAATTAGATGATAAAAGTGAGCCCAGTTAATGACAACCACAAAACCTGATTATTTAGAAAGCTTGTTATTCTGGAAAAGCAAATGCCATTTAACATATTATATGTTTTTATAATAAACTTTTCAACTCAATCAAATCAGTTCTTTTTTTTTTTTTTGGTAAATCTAGAGTATGTATAAGTACAACGTATGAATTGTCAATAAAGGAATTAGGCAAATACTAAGAACTATTAACCCAGAATGGTCAACAAGCAATTCAGTGAAATGAGCTGACGGCAGCTCTGCAGAAACACATACACAACTCTCTCTCTCTGTCTGTCTGTCTCTCTCTCTCTCTCTCTCTCTCACACACACACACACACACACACACACACACACACACTTAAACATGAAGAAGACTTTCAAAGCAACATTAAAGATTTTTAAAACCAATCTCTTGCCATCATTTTTATAAGTAAATGTTTAAATATCTCCTGAACGTGAACTAGTGCAAAACATTTATAGTCTAATTCAAAGTTGTGAAGCATGGATGTTTGGAAACAACCTCTGTGCAACATGAAGACCATTTTGACAACAATACTGTTTTTCAACATGCTAACAAATGGATTAAAATGTAGAATGGTTTAATAACATCAAGAAGATTTTAGAAAAAGATGTCTGAAAAGAACAACAGCAAAACCCAGAAATTGTAGATGTGAATAAGGCATGAGAAAATTCCAAAATAATTAATATTCATATTAAAACTAAATAGGATAGTAACATGAGAGATCTTAGGTGGAAGATATAATAAAATAACAGTTTTTAAAATGTTTTTTTTTTTTTAAATAGCTTCAATACCAACAGGAGTGGTCAAGTGACTGATTGCCCCAACAGACATCAAGGATTTTAGGAATATGGCCAGCTGTAAGTGCTAATTATAAGCAGCACCTTGTACTTTAATTGAAAATTTAACAATTTATATATAATCTGTAAAGCAACCAACTTATATATAAACATTTTCAAGTACTTAATATCTAATTAATGAATGCTTCTGCAAGATGTTCTATAGTTAACCTAAGACTTAACATCCACTCTAAAAAAGCACCAGGTGCTTATCATCTGACAACAGAGACATTCTTGCCATGGGGAAAGGAGAAGGTAATGCAAACAATAGTGATGCTTACAAATAAGTCTATTTAAATTCTACTTAATATCACTTTTATTTGGGGAGACTATAAAAACTATTCAAATATAGTAATTGCGTTTTATTTATGCTAGATACCTACACTTACGGAATTCTTTTCAAAATCTGTAATCTAATTTTCAATACCCCCAAGTTTAAGAAGACTAACACTATTTAAATTGAATAAGCAATAATAACCAACTGGATAATAGGAAATATGCTTGGTGCTAGAAAATTTAGAAGAATAATATTCCTATTATCCAAGTAGCTCACTTGTGTTAATGGTTCTTAGCATTTGCCTGATTGCCTTATTGACAACTCATATGTTGTAGTTACTTATTGACAACTCATATGTTGTAGTTACATATACTCTAGGTTCAAAAAAAAAGATTTGATTGAGTTGAAAAAGTTTATTATAAAAACATATAATATGTTAAATGGTGTTTGCTTTTCTAGAATAACAGGCTTTCTAAATAATCTGCTTTTGTGGTTACCATTAACCAGGCTCACTTTTATCATCTAATTTAATCTATTTTA
The DNA here is from genome assembly GCA_963573385.1 of Cacajao melanocephalus. Taxonomy (NCBI): domain Eukaryota; kingdom Metazoa; phylum Chordata; class Mammalia; order Primates; family Pitheciidae; genus Cacajao; species Cacajao melanocephalus. The sequence goes on along the minus strand of CAUYLG010023345.1, from coordinate 113,965 downwards.
AAATTATTATTCTAAAATTAATAAAGTATAAGTATATAAATATAAAAATGTATATTTATCTTTTATAGATTTACAGATATAATTCCATGTATATCTTTTAATTTAATCCATTTATTTTGAGTCACAGTCTCATTGTTTCCCAGAATGGAGTTCAGTGGGATGATCTTGGCTCACTGTAGCCTTGATCTTCCTGGCCTCAGGTGATCCTCCCATCTCAGCCTCCCAAGCAAGTGGGACTACAGGCATGTGCAACCATGCCCGGCTAATTTATACATATATATATATATATATTTATACATATATATTTATACAATATATATTTATACATATATATATATATTTATACATATATATATATATATAGTAGAGATGAGGTTTTGCCATGTTATCCAGGCTGTTCTCGAACTCCTGGACTCAAGCTATCCTCTTATTTTGGCCTCACAAAGTGCTGGGATTACAGGCATAAGCCACCATGCAGGCCTTATACATTTTTATAACTTAAGCAATTAGTGTATCTATTTTACACATTAGAAATAAATTCATTGGATAAAAACACGTAAACGCTAAGTAAAAGAGAGAAAGTCTGAACCAAAGTTTTCAGGCTCCAAAGCCACTGTCCTTTTCCAAAGAGTCAACACCATTCCTATTCTTTTGTTATCACAATCTTTGATAACATTTTTAGACCATTTTCAGGAAAAAGTACCTATAACTTTTGACAATGTTGATTGTATACAAATTATCTGTAATTGTTACCAAATATGTAATAGATTTTAAGAAAATGGAGGTTTACAAAGTTAATTAAAATCCCCATAGGTCTAGTCATTTGTCAACGTTTTTATACCTGTAATATTCTGGGACTGCAAAAATGATAATACTCAACTGTTTAAGTTAAAGTAACTATCCTAATAAAAATGCAGTGTCTAAAGAACAATACATTTAACTGCATGAAATTTGGCATGTCATTAAATATATCTCAAATAATAAATTGCTATTACCAGATGGTATTCCATCTGACTGCCATCAGTAATGGGCACCTTTGGTGGCACCTAAGATGCCATACCTGCTTAATTATAAGGCTGTATTTGGACATATGCCAAGAGGGTAAAAAAGCTAACAAGTCAGCAGTTTAGAAACATAATCTTGATAGTCTTCCAAATTTCCTATTTGAAGTCTTAAGAAATTTTTTTCCATGTGGAATTAAGTGAAAGAGAAATGCACAAGGATTTGCAGAATTTAAATTACTTATTATAACAACACACCCATGAATCAAATTTCCTACTTAAGAATGTGCTCATATCTTAATTCGTTAGGAATATTGTGGTGAACAAAAATTATAAAATTTTATGTAATTTGAAATGTAAGACTACATCAGATGACAAAACAATTATAATTAAGAAAATTAATAGTTTCAGTCAAATTATCCTAATTTTCTACCTTCACTTTTATTTCTAATTCTCTACATAAATACCATTAAGAATTTAGAATTGCTTATAAAAATATTCATTTGCAGCTTTTAAATCATATGTTTATTCTTATATGAAATTATATTTTTCAGTTTCAAATCATATGGTAGAAAAAACAAATATTTATTAAAGTGTTGTGATTACATAGTAATAAGTAACAAGAAAGGAATGCAGGTAGGAGCACAACAAATAATCAAATGTAGTAAGTGACTTTCTTTTATATATTAAATAGCTTGTAATTTGCTAGCCTACAAAAGCTTTCCCCTAACTTATTGTGGAAGTCATGGTTATGTCAAGTTGATGAAGTGCTAAATTCCTTTTAGTTTTAGTTAACCAATAATATAAAGCAGTTTGAATGTTTTCTTAAGTAGTGTATCTAGCCCTAAGCTGAGCATGCAAAAGCAAAACTGCTTGTTAAATTTTCCTACTTCAGAACTAAAGTTACTCTTTAACAAATGCCTATATTTGTAGTCACCTCCTAATGACACAAATCAATCTTGTTCACATGATTTGAATAAAGTTGTATGTTTTTGATTTTGCAGAAGTACAGAATGGAGTAAAAATGTTTAAATGACTATAATAATAGTAGGCTTTCTATGTACAGAAATCAATACAATTAGTAGAAATTTCTCATACCTAAGTATTAAGGAGTTATATGTGATCTTAGAGCAACTTAACTTGGGCAGATGGCTAAGCAAAACTCAGATGAGTATTTGGAAGAGTGAAGATTCAAATTTGCTGAGTCGTATGTGCCAACATGTGTATCAAGTGAATAGCCCAAAGACAGAAGAGATTTCTGTATGAGTGTGATTGGTTTTACATGGTTTTAAAAGATGTTAACCTCTCACTTTTCTATAAATATCTGTTTCTGTTTTGTAATAGGAATAAGAAAAAGAGATCACACAGGTACATGTCAATTAACACCCTCATTCTTTAAAGGTAAGATTTAGAGGAGATTTACACAGCATGCACCACTTGTATTTGCCTTTACTCAGTTCTCAACAACCTTTGAAAGCAGTTCTGCTGGGTGGACCAGAATAAGTAAAGTATCAAAAAGGGAGTATAAAGTCAGGGAAACCAGATTTTTAAAAATCACACAGATCAAATCTTCTGAGACTGATCAGCAACATTTTCACTCTGCAAAGATATAATACTTTGTAACACTTTAAACATTCATAACATTTCCAAGTTTTCAATTAAATATTAACAGTGATGCGGTCTTACCATGACCAAAAGAACAAGGCAATAGCATTGCACTTGTCTTATTTTCTTGATATAATCATTTAGCCATCGGATCTTTACTACTTCCCTGGTTTCCAATAGCAGAATGCCAGGCAATATTGCGAATGATAGCAGTATAACCTTTACTTCTCATCCTGAATATCAACTAATATCTGATTCATCACCCACTCTTTATTTCCTAGCCTTTGGTAAAGAAATTCATCACAAATTTGAATGTAACAAGAAAACAAGAGGGCAGGGGTCATTTTCAGTATCAGATTCCCTATTTGATCAGATCTATTTAAAGTAAATTAAAGAAACAAACTTATGCCTCGATGTTTTTTTTTTATTTAGAGGGTCCACAGGTATTTTGTGGGACCGTGGCACCATTCTATGATGCTTAGTTATCTTGAGATCCTAGGTATTAAATATCATTAGCAGGTACCAACACCTATCATCTTACCTTTATGACAATCAAATTTGTCATGGCTTAGAATGACTACTAGAAATATATATATATATATTTCTCAATAATCTTCAACACTATGGCAGTGCTGGAAATGAAGCCACTGGCAGATCTGGTCCCCCAGACGTCACTGCAGAGCTTCTGAAGAGTCAGGGTCTGCTTTAATTTACGGTGTTCCTTCCTGTGTTTACCCCACTCAAGCTGACAACATTGTTTATGGGAACTTGTCCTTCTTTTAGATACATGATAACCCTTCAGCTGTGTTACTGATGTCTTTTTATTTTTTTGAAAGGTGAAAAAAAGAGAGAAAACAAATGATACTCCAAAGTTGAATTTCTGGTCTTGGTAGATGGTTCTGGGCACAGTGAAGTGGCACAGAAGTTGTGGCCTGAGGCTGTTCTGTTTTCTGGGTACTTGGGGCTAAATCACCTCCTGAAGGTGACCGTTGCTCATTCTGCTGGATAAATTTTTACATAAAGCAGAGGGCATGCGAGGGATGGATTCCTGGTTACTCTTATGGCAATAAAAATCAACTGTCTGATATCCTGTCCCTATTCTTCTGCTGCCCTGCCCCTTCAAAAAAGCATGTTTATTGACAAACCTTTTGTAAAAAAGCACCATCTCAAGGACTTATTTGCATTAAATACTTTCAGGGGAAACTTTTTTCAAATTTGCAGCTCTTCTTTTAAAATGTTTGCATTGACTATATAACTAGTGATTCAAACAAACAAAAAATATACATATATATTTCTATATATAGTTATTGATATGGTTTGGCTAAGTCCCCACCCAAATCTTATTGTGAATTGTAGTTCCCATAATCCCCATGTGTTGAGGGAGGGACCTGGTGGAAAGTAAATGAATCATGGGGGCAATTACCTCCATGCTATTTTCATAATAAAGAGTGAGTTCTCATTAAATCTGATGGTTTTAGAAACATCTTTTTCACTTTTAATTGGTACTTCTCGTTCTTGGCATCATGTGAAGAAAAATGTGTTTGCCTCCCCTTCTGCCATGATTGTAAGTTTCTTGAAGCCTCCCCAGCTGTACAGAACTGTGAGTCAATTAAACCTCTTTCCTTTCTAAATAACCCAGTATGTGGCTTGGCTGTGTCCCCACCCTAATCTCATCCTGAATTCCCATGTGTTTTGGGAGGGACCAGTGGGAGGTAATTAAATCATGGGGACAGGTCTTTCCCTGCTGTTCTTGTAATAGTAAATAAGTCTCACAAGATCTGATTTTTTTTTTAAAAAAGAGGAGTTTCCCTCCATAAGGTCTCTCTCTTGTCTGCCGCCATGTTAGATGTACCTTTTACTTTCTGCCAAGATTGTAAGGCCTCCCTAGCTATGCAGAACTGTAAGTCAGTTTAACTTCTTTCTTTATTTAAATTCCTCAGTCTCAGGTATAGCTTTATCTGTAGTGTGAAAATGGACTAATACAATAAATTGGAACTTGGAGTGGGGAACTGTTCAAAGATACCTGAAAAAGTGGAAGTGACTTTGGAACTGGGTAACAGGCAGAGGTTGGAACAGTTCGAGGGCTCAGAAGAAGACAGGAAAATGTGGGAAAGTTTGGAACTCCCTAGAGATGTGTTAAATGGCTTGGACCAAAATTCTGATAATGATAGGGACAATGAAATCCAGGCTGAGGTGGTCTTAGATGAAGAGGAGGAACTTGTTGGGAACTGGAGCAAAGGTGATTCTTGTTATGTTTTAGCACAGAGACTGGTGGCATTTTGCCCTTTTCCTAGAGATTTGTTGAACTGTGAACTTGACAGAGATAACGAAGGCCATCTGGCAGAAGAAATTTCTAAGCAGCAAGGTATTCAAGATGTGACTTGGGTGCTGTTAAAGGCATTTTTATAAGGAAAGCAGAGCATAAAGTTCAGAAAATTTGCAGCTTGACAATGCAATAGAAAAGAAAATTTCATTTTTTAAGGAGAAATTCAAACCAGCTACAGACATTTGCATAAGTAACGAGGAGAATATAAATCCCTAAGACAATGGGGAAGATGTCTCCAGGGCATTTCATGGGTCTTCATGATAGCCCCTTCCATCACAGGCCAGGAGGCCTAAGAAGAAAAAGTGGTTTTGTGGGTTAGGTCCAGGGTCCTTGAGCTTTATGCAGCCTAGAAACTTGGTGCCTTGTGTCCCAGCTACTCTAGCCATTTCTGAAAGGGGCCAATGTAGAGCTTGGACCATGGCTTCAGAGAGTGCAAGCCCCAAACATTGGCAGCTTCCATATGGTGTTGAGCCTGCCAGTGAACAGAAATCAAGAATTGGCATTTGGGAACCACAGCCTAGATTTCAAAAGTTGTATGGATGCCTGGATATTCAGGCATAAGTTTGATGCAGGGGCAGGGCTCTCATGGTGAACCTCTGCTAGGACAGTACAGAAGGGGAATGTAGGGTCAGAGCCCCCACACAGAGTCCCTACTGGGGTACCACCTACTGGACCTGTGAGAAGAGGGCCACCATCCTCCAGACCCCAGAATGGTAGATCCACTGACAGCTTCCACCCTGCACCTGGAAAAGCTATAGACAGTTTGCCAGCCTGGGAAAGCAGCTGGGAGGAAGGCTGTATCCTTCAAAGCCACAGGGATGGAGCTGCACCAAACCATGGAAACCTACCTTTTGCATCAGTGTGACCCAGATGTGAGACATGGAGTCAAAGGAGATAATTTTGGAGCCTTAAGTTTTGACTGCCCTGCTGGTTTTCGAACTTGAATGAAACCTGTAGCCCCCTTGTTTTGGCCAATTTCTTCTATTTGGAATGGCTGTATTTATCCAATGCCTGTACTCCCATTATATCTAAGAAGTAGCTAATTTGCTTTTGATTTTACAGGCAGAAGGGACTTGCCTTGTCTTGGATGAGACTTTGGGCTGTAGACTTTTTAGTTAATGCTGAAATGAGTTAAGATTTTGGGAGACTGTTGGGAAGGGATACTTCATTTTGAAATGTGAGGACATGAGATTTGAGAGGAGGCAGTGGCAGAATCACGTGGTTTGGCTGTGTCCCCACCAAAATCTCCTCTTGAATTCCCATGTGTTGTTCTAAGAACCCAGGAGGAGTTAATTGAATTATGGAGGCAGGTCTTTCCCTGCTTTTTTTGTAATAGTGAATAAGTCTCATGAGAGCTGTTGGTTTTAAAAAAGAAGAATTTCCCTTCAGAAGCTCTCTTGTCTGACACCATGTGAGACTTGTCTTTCACCTTCTATCGTGATTGTGAGGTCTCCCCACTGTGTGGAACTGTAAGTCCATTAAAACTCTTTCTTTTTTAAATTGCCCAGTCTTAGGTTTGTCTTTATCAGCAGCATGAAAACAAGCTAATACACTCAGTCTTGGGCAGTTTTTGAATTATTTATTTATTTTTTTAAATGGAGTCTTGCTATGTCACCCAGGCTAGAGTGCAGTGGCATGAACTTGGCTCACTGCAACCTCTGTCTCCTGAGTTCAAGTGGTTCTCCTGCCTCAGCCTCCTGAGTAGCTGGGATTGCAGGTGTGCACCACCACACCCAGCTAATTTTTGTGTTTTTAGTAGAGGTGGGTTTTTGCCACATTGGCCAGGCTGGTTTCAAATTTCTGACCTCAAGTGATCCTGTCTTGGCTTCTCCACATGCTGGCATTACAGGCATGAGCCACTGCACCCAGACAAGAACAGTTCTCTATAGCAGTGTGAGAACCAACTAATACAATAAATTGGTAGCACAGAGTGGGACACTTCTGTAAAGACACCCAAAAATGTGGAAGCAAGTTTGGAACTGGGTAACAGGCAGAGGTTGGAACAGTTTGGAAGTCTCAGAAGTCAGGAAAATGTGGGAAAGTTTGGAATTTCATGGAGACTTGGACGGCTCAGAAGACAGGAAGCTACGGAAAGGTTTGGAATTTCCTAGAGACTTGTTAAATGGCTTTGATCAAAATGATATGGACAATGGTGTTCATGCTGATATGGTCTTAGAAGATGAGGAACTTTTTGGAAACTGGAGTAAAGGTCATTCTTTCTGTGTGCAAAGAGACTGGCAGCATTTTGCCCACCCTAGATATCTGTGGAACTTTTAACTTGAGAGAGATGATTTAGGGTATTTGGTGAAAGAAATTTCTAAGAGACAAGCATTCAAAGGGAAGCAAAGCATAAAAGTTTGGAAAGTTTGCAGCCTGATTATGTGAAAAAAAAGAAAACCCAATTTTCTGGGTAGAAATTCAAGCCAGCTGCAGAAATTCGAAAAAGTAATGAGGAGCCAATGTTAATCATCAAGACAGTGGGGAAAATGTCTCCAGGACATGCCACAGACCTCACAGCAGCCTCTCTCAACATAGGCCCAGAGGTTCAGGAGGGAAAAATGGTTTGTGGTCCAGGTCTAGGGCCCCTCTGCTGTATGCAGCTTTGGGACTTGATGCCCTGCATCCCAGCTGATCCAGCTGCTGCCAAAAAGGTCCAATGTATAGCTCAGGCCATTGCTTCAGAGTGTGCAAGCCTCAAGTCTTGGCAGCTTACCATGGGTGAACAGAAGACAAGAATTGAGGTTTGGAAACCTCTGCCTATATTTCAGAGGATTTATGGAAATACATGTATGTCCAGGCAGAAGTTTACTGCAGGGACAAAATCTTCATGGAGAACCTTGGCTGGGGCAGTTCAGAATGGAAATGTGGGGTTGGAGCCCGCACACAGAATCCCCACTGGGGCACTGCCTAGTGGATCTGTGAGAATGGGCCCACCATCCTCCAGATCTCCGAATGGTAGATCCACCAACAGCTTACGCAGTGCACCTGGAAAAGCTGCCAACAATCAACACCAGCTCATGAAAGCACCAGGAAGTGGGGCTTTACCCTGCCAAGCCGCAGGAGCAGAGCTGCCAAAGGCCGTGAGAGCCCACGTCTTCAGTCAGCATGCCCTGGCTGTGAGACATGGATTCAAAGGGGATCATTTTGGAACTTGAAGGTTTAATGACTGCCTTAGTGGATTTTGGACTGTACATACACACACACACACACACACACACATATGTATGTCATTCAAGTAATCATTGTAAGCCATGGATATATTATATATCTATGTATTTCACATATATAGTGTGTGTGTTAAATAATTTTTAAATATATATTTACATATGTGTGTATATATAAATATGTGTGTATATGTATGTTTCTGTGTAACATGCTGATGTTTTCAGAAATAATTGACTATAGGTTTGTTGGGTTTTTTTTAGGAATCTCATTTAATTTTCTTGGCTGCTATTTGGAGGTCTGATTACATTGCAGAGAAAGATAAGGTAGTTATTTGGGAGAACATGCTATTATAATGGATCAGCATCTGTAGTTAGCATTTTCACCTTTTTTTTTTTTTTTTTTTAAGAAAGGAAAAGAGAGGAAAGAAAGTGAGAGTGAAAGAAAGAAAAAAAAAGAATGTATGAGAGAAAGAAAGAGGAAGAAAAAGAGAGAGAGAGAACAGGATTCTTGTTCTACTGCCCAGGCTAGAATGCAGTCTAAAAATGGGTATTAAAAATCTCTATTATGCCAATAATTGCGTTTAACAATGGAGACAGGAAGGAATAAGAGATGAAAATAACAAACAAGCAGCCAACCAATATTTTATTTAAACCTATGAAATGCTATGCAATTGCTGAGGAGTGATTTATTTCCAATGATGCGGTCACTTTTAAAACAGGTGTAATATGATACTGAGAAAAATGTATGTTTTGTGGATTTGGGGTGGAGAGTTCTCTAAATATTTGTTAAGTTTACTTGTTCCAGGTCTGAGTTCCAGTCCTGGATATCCTTGTTAATTTTCTATCTCATTGATCTGTTAATGCAATGCCTCTACTGTGTGACATTCTCAAAAGACCTTGATACCTTAATGTGCTTGATAACTATTTTCTAAGAACAACTCTTTATGAAGCTGGGTCTTATATATTTTTTGATTTTTTATCATATATTTAGATTAAAATATTCAAATATTGAGCAACATATACTTCTAAATCAGTATTTCATTCTTTATTTCCTCTTCTGAAACAGAATGTTATTTATTAAGGAAAAAATACTAATAACATGGCATTATTTTGATTATAGACTAAGAATGAACACAGAGAACAATGAATTAAAATTCCATGTTAGTACCGTTACATTTTTCCCATTAATATTCTAAGCCAATATTATAATTCTCACAAGGTATGCCTATTTGATGTCATTTTTTATTTCATGTATCCTTACTGTGATTATTTTGATGTGTAACAGTATTACATTCCAGTTATGTGTGGTGTTACAGGCTGCATTTTTATACCATTTTTTCCTCACCCACTGATGAAAAGTATTTATAGAGGGCATTCATTTTCTAAAATTAAAAATTAGCTTGGATTTTTCATTGACAAGCTATATTTAAATGATTTTGTATTGAAATATGTATTGGGTGGCATGTGTACATTTAAAACTATGAAGTTATTTGACTGACTTTTTTTAGCAAACACTCAAGAATTCTTACATCTGACAACAGTCTTTTGAATATTCTCAGTGGGAGAAAGTCTTTGTCCTCTGAAAGCATATTTGAATTTTTTGAAATAGCCAGAAGTTTTTCAATGTCAAATCTGTGAAATAATTTTGGTGATCACACTGGGCAATATTATTTTTTAAAAGAAATGAGGTCGGACCATAAAGCTAAGTTTTCTTGTGTGAGTCATAAACTAATTTTGAAGGAAATCTCTCTGGAGAAGATATACTGAGAGGTCCATCACTGAAATGAGGTTTCCAGTGGGATGACCGTGTAGTGGGATGTCAAGGCTCTGAGAGATGGATGCCAAAACAGGGCTTGCCAGAAGCACATAGGAGAGACACCTGATCCAGATGAGGATGAAGCAGAGTCAGGGACAGTATCTCTGATGAACCAACCCCTGAATTTATGACCAATGGATAGCATTCAGGTAAATACTAAGGGTAAGAAAAACAGGTCATTCCAGGAGGGGGAAGCATTATGTGCAAGGGCAGAGAGTCAGGAAGGTATGTAAAATATTGTAATGTAAGGCTGGAGGGTAAGGTTGGCAGGAGATGATGTTGAGGAAAGAAGCAGGGTCAAGGTAGAGTTGTAAATGTCGTGGCCTGAAGTTCAGCCCTTATCTTGAAAGCTGAGAAATATCTTAATTCTTTTTTAATTAGGCCCCTACCTATGCATGGTCAAAGGTACATGATGGAGAGCTCACTCTGGCAGTCGTATAGAAATGAAGTGGGTAGGGTAAGATCTGGGGAGGAACAGGAATGCATCCAGGGAAGATGGAGGTCAAACCTAGGTGGGGATAGCAGAAAGGGAGTGTGTGCAAAGATTTCAAAAAGACAAAGTTAACAGACCTGCTGGCTTAGCGTGGGCAGTATGGATATGTAAAAGTAAGAAGTGCAAGATAGTATGTAGCCTCTTGGCTTAGACTACCGAGTAGATAGGGTGGCCGTCACTGACTTAGAAAATATAGCATAGGAAAACACATCCCACATTCAGTTAGGATGTGCTGATGCAGTACTGCCCGTGGAAGATGCATGTAGACTTGTCACTAAGGCTGGTCAGTATTTGGTTGGGAGATCTGGGGAGTAATCTAACAGGACATGAAAATTTAGAGTCAACAGTGGACAGAGATGAGGCTGCAGTGAATGTAATCCATGTATTCAAGGGTTTGTAAACTGTGATGAAAAAAGAGATCATGAAATACCTCTAGGGAGCTACCCACAACTGTCAGGCTAGTGTGAAGAGATTCAAAAGACACATAAAAAGAATGGAAAGGTAGCAGAACTGGAAATCAGGGGGTAATGGAATCCAAGGGAAATGAGTGTTTCAAGAAGAAGAAAGAGGTCATTGGTGTCAAAAGCCTAGACCAGTTCATGGCACATAGTAAGTACTAAATAAATACTGGCTGGATGAAACTCCTAGATGAAATTACGTGAAGACTTAAGAATATCCACTGATGATGACCATTGCCAGAGTATATCCTATGGAGTACATGGATAGAAACTCTGTTGCAATGAAGTTTAGGAGTAAGTGGGATGTTTGGAATTAGAGACATTGACTATAGACCACTCTTTCAAGGAAACATAAAGGAAGTCTGTAGCTAGAAGTACCATAAGGATGAGAGATTTGTTTTATTGAGTAGTTGGGTCTAATGTATTTTTCTGATTTGATGGTTAATAAGTACTTCTGGTAGGAAACATGGAAAACGCAGGAAAGAATAAAATTAAAATTATTCATAATATATCTTAGTGTATATATATATATTTTGTGTCTATACAGTACATTTTAAAATGAAATTGTAATAATAGTGTGGATGCAATCTGTCTCCTTTATTCAATCTTTATATTTCATTATGATTAACTGTCTTTCTCTGTTCTTAAATATTCCTCATAAGCATAATTTTTAATGGCTGCAGATAATCAAGAATATACTCTAGGGAACTCACTGGGCAAAGTCATGGGTGAGTCCTGGTAAGCACAGGACTCATCATGTGCAGGGGTCTAGAAGGACCACAAAGGGCCAGGCTAGATGGACAGTAGAAACACTATCAGGGAAGGAAGCTGCTCTCTCTCTCTCTCTCTCTCTCTCTCTCTCTCTCTCTCTATATATATATATATATATATATATATGGGTTTTTTGTTTTTTTTTGTTTTTTGGCTTCTGAGCTCAGTATGGCCTACCTCCTCTCTCAGAACTCCTCCATATATATATATATATATGGGTTTTTTGTTTTTTTTTGTTTTTTGGCTTCTGAGCTCAGTATGGCCTACCTCCTCTCTCAGAACTTAATTACACCAGAATCCTGACTTAACAAAATGTGTGTTCTACTGAGTCAGAAAACAGGGACATGGAGGGGACACCAGAATGTCATCAGCAAATTGTCAATATAAATAAAGTACTGGTCTAGATCAGACTCAGCCAGGCATCCTGTCCTAAATTTCAATGATTGTACAATGATGTTGGGTGTATTGGTGAAGTCAGCCCTCAGAATATTCTCTTATATCTCTGAAGTCACTGCAATCCAGATTGACTGTCTACTGTATCTCATGTGACCCTGTCTTCCTAGAATTTCCATTCATTGTCCTCCTTTTAACTGTTGATGACTTTCTTCTGTGTTGGCTTTTTTTATTTCTTGGAATCCATTTTTTCATTTTCTTGATTTTTCTTTCTCTTTTTGGTAGAGTACATTCCCCAGTAGTTTAATCAGAAAGGAACATGGGAGGTAAATGTATTTCTCTTGGATATCTGAAAATACCTTTATTCTGCCCCTAGTTGATGGATCATTTAGCTGGGTATAGATCTCTAAGTTGGAAATACTTTTCTTTCAGGATATTGAAAGATGTTGTCTCATTATTGCCTAGTTTTCTGTTGTAGTTCAGAAGTTTTTCTGACTTTGTTGCATATGACCAGTTTTTGTCTCTCTGAAATCTTTTTGAGATTTGGCTTATTCTCAAGTTTATTATTTTTTGTTTTTGTTTTTGTTTTTTGTAGAGATGGAATCTAGCTCTGTCTCCCAGGCTGCAGTGGTGCGATCTCACTCACTGCAACCTCCATCTCCAGGGTTCAAGCAATTACCCTGCTTCAGCCTCCTGAGTAGCTGGGACTACAGGCACCCACCACCAAGCTCAGCTAATTTCTTTTGTATTTTATTAGAGACAGAGTTTCACCATGTTGCCCAGGATGGTCTCAAACACCTGAGCTCAGGCAATTCACCTGTCATGACCTCCCAAAGTGCTAGGACTATACAAGTTCTCAGTTTCACAGTGATGTGCATCAGTAATGTTCTAGATTCATCTAGTATGCAGAGATCTAAGTGGATTCTGGAAATTTTTTTGAATTATTTTATTGATGGTTGCACAAAGACAATTCTCAGTGGGTTTCTCATAGTCCAGACCTGCACAGTCTGGACATTCTGAGAAAAGAATATTTTTTATTAGCAAACCTTAGAAACTAGAAATAGTGTATCCCTCTAAAGAGATTTAAAGACATGCTTCCCCAGAGACATTCCAAAGTGGTAAAGAAGAGCCTTCTACTTTTTTTCCCTGGAGGTATTTGCTTACATTCCAGGATAATGAGCAATCTCTTTTTTTTTTTTATTTTTTTTATTTTTTTTTATTTTATTTTTTTACTCTTGAGCAATCTCTTTCTTTCTGGAAGGGAGAATGAACAGATGTCCCAGCAGACCTATAAAAGCTCAAAGTCATGTAAAATATGGGATGCTTCTCCAGTGGTTCACCTCACTGCACACACAGGCAAAATCCAGTTCCTTTCACGTTGCCCTGTGGTGTTTGGAGCATAGAGAACCCACAAAAGACACTTTTCCAGCTGCTGGTTTTATTATGGGTAATAAATGATTTGTTTCTCTGATTCAGGGATGTTCCATCTTCTGTCAACATATGTATATAAAGCTGTTGTAGGATAACTCATTTGCCTTCAACTAGAGTAAAATCCTGAGCCTTCTGACTTAATAATGGCTATCTGTTGTCCATTTTCTCTATTCTTTCTTTCTCAGTATCATACCTCCTGGACTGGTTCTGTAAGTATTTGCTATCTTCCATCTCAGGTTATCTCATTATTTTCTAATATTCTATTGAGTTTTTCATTTCTGCCATCATATTTTTAATTTCCAAAAGCTCTTCCTTTTCTAAATGTAACTTATTTTTAATAACATCTTGCTTTTGTTTCATAGATAAAATATCTTTTTTGTCTCTGTAATGTAATTAATATATTTCAAAGATTTCCTCTGCCCACACAGTGACTGATTTGGGGGTATTTTGTTTGTTTTAATCTCTATCTTTTATACTAAAAGCTTTTTAGACATCCAGTTATCATTGGTTGATGATTTATATTTAAAATATGGAGACTAAAATACTAAATGAAAATTCTACTCATTGAAGGAATGTATACAGACTTTGAACTTGACCCTGGGGAAATCAGGCTGCCTTTTATTGCTATTTGATGTCAGGTATTTTTGGTGTTTCTTCTCTGGCAGATCAGAATATACATAAAATTCTCTACTATTGTTCTGTCTGAGGGGCAAAGGTCAGATTGCCACCTTTCGGGGAGTAAGAAAAATGATGGGGAGGAAAGGAATCTTTTTAGAAGTCAATATATACCTATTTATTTAATTCCAGTTGGGTGAAAGGTAACTCCATTCTCTACTGTGTTTGGTATTCCCCTGGTCTGGAATTCCTATATTTTACCCTCCAGAGAGTAAACCTCTAGACTCAGGCTACTGTGCAGGACAAATTGAGGCTGCTCCACAGGTTTCCCAATGCTCAGCTTAGCCTTTAGCATCCCTAGACCTACAAAATACATTACTGCCCATCCTTTGCTTTTTAGCCTCCAAAAGTTTGTTGCTATTCTCTCCTCTCCCACTCTTCCTATCCTTGTGAGTATTTTTACTGATGTTTATAGAGGACAGCAGGAAGGAAAACTATTAAAAATACACATGCAAATTGCCATCCTTCCCTGAAACCTGGTTTATTTCTTTATATGAATTTTACATACATTTGTACACCATTAAAACTGCGAAATACGGATCCAACATTCGCATTCTTTTTTTCTTTTCTGAAATAGACAGCTTTCAAACCATTTTTTAATGATGTATTCTTTGTCCCTTGGTTTGTGATGCCTTGTGATTATTAAAGGCTAAGATCTAGTTCAAGACTACCTATTGTGTTCATTCATCAATTCGTTCAGTCCTAATACCAGTACCATAGTATTTTAGTAATGACACTTTAGGGAAAAGCTTAATATCTTGTATGCCAAGACTCAAGACATGGATTTCAGATGTCTTGCTTGCAGTTCAAAAAAAAATGTGTATACTTAAAAGTGTTTAAAATGCTAACAGGAAAGAACAAGAAGGAAAGATGTATTAATGATAAGAGAGAATGAGAGACAATTGGATTTTTTTAAAAGCATTTACTCGTTAGAAAATACAGGTATTCATCTAAATTACATGTTATTAAAATATATTTTATAAAATTAGCAAATTTTATTTAAAAATTACAGAATAAATAATTTCAAAATATAAATTATTTATTCAAAAATTAAAAGCACATAATTTTTAACCACCCACTATATGCTAACTGAGGTCCCTGGGGAGTCAAAATGAGTTGAAGAACACCAATTTTCTTTCCTACCATGTAGAAATATTAGAGAACTTTATATGTAATGAGTGTCTGCTGTTCTAGGCCTGTAATGGGTATTTTGCATGCAATTTCACATATACACTTTATACTAACACTGTATGTAGGTATTATCATCTCAATCTTCAAGGATATAGGAACAGAGGCTCAGAAAGGTTAAGTAACTTGTATGAATTCACTCAGCTATGAAATATTGCTGCTGAATGTCAAACTCAGTTTCTTCCTGTCCCACAAGTATAAGAAATAAATGTGTAAGAGGAAAAAAACCAAACTGTTTTTCCTCTGCTCTCACACCACAGCAATCAACACAGAATACTTCTGTGACCAAATCTGTAGGGGTTTCTCCCCACCAACAAGCAAGCAATCAATTCTGCAGCAGTCTCAAGCTGGGTGTCCTATAATTCAGTTCAATTCTGCCACCATCTACCTGGTGATAGTGTCAGATCCCACAGGTTGAGGGCTCAGTCCCAAAGATCACCCCCGCTTCCAATCTTCTGATGACCCCAGCAAGCCCCAGGTTGTTCTACCTGCATTTCTAACCAACTGGCTAAAATTGCGGTTCCCAGATACCCTCTCTAGGTTCAATTAATTTGTCAGAGCAGCTCACAGAACTCAGGGAAACACTTACTTTCATGTACTGGTTTATTATAAAGGATATTAAAAAGGATACAGATGGAGAGATGCATACAGAAGGGAGAGGTACAGGGGGAGAAACATCACCCTTCAGGAACCTCCACATGTTCAGCAATCCAGAAGCTCTCCAACTCCACGCCCCTTGGGTTTTTATGGAAGCTTTATTACAGAGGCAAGATTGACTGAACCATTGGCCATTGGTGATCAACTTAACTGTCAACCCCTCTACCTTCCCCAGAAGTAGGGTGACCTAAGATTAAAAGTTCCAACCATCTGAGAAAATGGCTGCTTCCCCTGGCAGCTAGCCCCCACCCCCATCTTGTAGTATCTAAGGGTTTTCCAAAAATCACCTCATTAATATAGGCTCAGGTGTGCTTGAAAAAGCTTGTTATAAATAACAGAAGCTGTCTATCACTTTTATTGCTTAGGAGCTACTTCAGGAACCAAGGACAAAAGACCAAATACTTAAGCAAAAGATATTCTCTAATCACTCAGGGAATAACAAGGGTTCCCGGAGCTGAGAGCCAGGAATCACAGATGAAAACCAAATATATACATTATAATATCACAGCTTGAGAAAAATTAATTAGGTGATTTTACAATGTAATACCATCTAATTCACATAATCTGTTGAAGAGCATGAATGTCACTAGCCTTAGAGAAAGTTGGCTTTTAGAACATTAGAGAAAATATTTACTATATTTTACTATTTGTCAGATTTACTAGAATATTTTCAAATATGAGCATTTGAGAATTGAGAACATAAAATCCATAAATGCATTATTAAGCCTCCTTGAGACTTCTCTTCCTGGTTCCCAAGCTTTTAAGTTTTAAGGATAAGTTTTTAAAATTATATATATCTCCATGTTCTAATTACACTGGACCTCAGCTAATAAGGATCAACTGACTCTCAGATTTGATCACTAGCTCTAATGTTAGCTTCAGAATCAATCACAAGTCTACTATGCCTTAATTTGGTAGGTAACACATGATTTGATCTTATAAATCCTAGAAAATAAGATAGCCACTGAGTAAATATCAGACATGATTTTTAAAGTTGCTTATAGATTTTCCCACTGAAATCAGATCAGTCTGATCTTTTTGTGATAAACAATGTAATGTTTCTAGAGTCTGTAATAGACTCATGTAACTGCCTTTTAAAACTTTTATCAAAAAACAGTTGAAAAGAGATGGTGTTGTTCAATTTAATGAAAATGATTATTTCTACCTGATAATTATATCATCTAGGTATGTTTCAACTGAATGACCAAACCATTAGCAGTAGTAGCAGCAGTGTTACTGGAAAGGGGTTCTGATCCAGACCCAAAGAGAGGGTACTTAGATCTCACACAAGAATTTGGAGCCAGTCCATAAAGTGAAAGCAGTTAAGAAAGTAAAAGAGTAAAAGAATGGCTACTCCATAAGCAGAACAGCAACACAGCTGCTCGACTGAATATACTTACGATTTTTTCTTGATTATATGCTAAACAAGGAGTGGATTATTTGTGAGTTTTCTGGGAAAGGGGTGGAGATTCCCTGGAACTGAGGGTCCTTCCCCTTTTTAGAGCATATGGGGTAACTTCCTGATGTTGTCATGGCATTTGTAAACTGTCATGGTGCTGGTGGGAGCGTCTTTTAGCATGCGAATACGTTATAATAGCCTATAATGAGCAGTGAGGAGGACCAGAGGTCAGTTTCATCACCATCTTGGTTTTGGTGGGTTTTACCCAGCTTCTTCACTGCATCCTGTTTTATCAACCAGTCTTTGTGACCTGTATCTTGTACCGATCTCCTATCTCATCCTGTGACTAAGAATGCCTAACCTCCTGGGAATGCAGCCCAGAAGGTCTCAGCGCCTATCCAAGATGAGTCACTCTGGTTCAAACACCTCAGACAGTAGTGATTTATATGGCTTCTAGATGAGTGTGATTTTTTTTTTACATTCAAGATACATTATTATGTTGTTTCCTTAAGCATAGTGAGAACTCTTTTATTATTTAATAAATGAGAAGTTATTCATTCAGTATAACAATCAATATATATTTATGTTGCTCTAAGTACATGCAAAACACTGTGAACACTACAAAATAAATCAGACATAAATCTTTTACTGAGGAAGCTTACATTTTAATAGAGGGTAGTGAAGAAAATACATATGTAATTATTAATAAATGCTGTGAAGCCCCATATACAGATATGATTCTGAACATAGTTCTGTGTAATTCATTCTGCATTCTGAGAAAAATTAGAAGTTATTTCTCATGGAAAAAGTCAAAATATTATTTCAGGAAGAGGTGCTGTTTGATCTGGGCCTTGAAAGATACTTAGGGGCCATTGAAGCTCTGTGGACAATGGAAGGGGATGACATGACTGTCCTTGCCCTAAACGTGCTTCCCAGGATGACTCTGGAAGCAAAAGTCACAATGGCTGCTCTTTCCTCCCACCAGCCTTCCTGGGAGGAAGCAAATCAAGAGTGTAGCAGAAGCCCAGGTAACAGGAACTAATGAAAGCTCATGATACATTCTTCAGAGGAATCCGAAAAGGCCAATGGGTTGTTTTTGTTTTACAAATTGCATTTCAAAAGTAACTTTCGTGGCCGTATCATTAACAGTTGTATTAGGGTAAAGGTTCAGTTTAATGATAATGAAAACCCCAAATGTGGTATGTCAAATATGGACATATTCCTCTGTCATGTGACAGAGCAGCTGGCCTAGGCTGGCAAGGTGCCTCTTTTCCACTGGGTTATTCAGGGAACCAAGTGCCTTGGTCTTGTTGTCCTGCTGGGCCACGGACCTCAAGGGCGTTATTGCCATTCACTTTGTCAGAGCAAGCTCACTATTAACGTACATTTTCCAGCCAATGGCGACAGGAGAAATGCTCAAATCCAAGGACAGATGACTGCTCACATTCCATTAGATCGAATTTAAATACCTGGCCACACGATGTCTGACAGAAGCTGAAAAATTATTTCCTAGCTACACATATTGTTCAAAAGACCACCAGGATGGCTGCATAGTAGAAAGGAGAGCATTATTGGGTATATCAGTTTGCAAGCCAGGAAGAGACCGTCTCTCCCACGGACCAAAGGTGCTCTCTCTTCAAAGCGGTGCAGGAGAGGTTGGGTTTTATGCCTCACATGGCCTGTATCACACAATACTCATACCCATTCAGCAGGTTTGGGGGAAAAGCTACACATGTGTTTGAGGGGAGTCGAGTATGTGTAATGAGTAAACATAAATGTAACATATAGCCCACGTGCACTTTGGGGCAGGGTTTTAGCATTCCCATGAGATGGCATTTGGCTCTTTCCAACAAAAGGTGAACCATAAGACACAAAGCCCATTGGTGCACAGTCTCTAGAAGGTGGCTGAAAGAATCATCAAGAAGGAATGCTTGCAAGGCAGGTCCTTGACCAAATTAGAGTTGCAGGGGTCTGGGTTGTACATCGGAGCTGATGGCTCCTATTGTTAGGGAGTTTAGACATAGGAGTTCAGCAGTTTACCCTGCCAGCTGGCTTCCAACCTGTAGGTAACTTTGTTTCCGTAACTTTGGGGTCGAATTTCGTGGATAAAGGGGTGTCTGTTTCGGTCTCTCAGATCACGGCAGCCACGTTTCCCAGGAAGAAGGGGAGAAGAGATGTAGAGGAAGTGGGGAAAAATGCTCAGTGCAATGCGACCAGATAGATTTTTGTTGTTCTGTTTTGTTCTTATAATTTCTCAGGATTGATAGAAAATTCACTACTTAGAGGATTTTCATGCCTGTATAATTTAATACGATCTAAATTTCATAAGCAACACAGAAAGCCACGTACCAGATTTTTAACAAGTTTCTAGCATGACTTCTTCATGTGGCTAATGCAATTCCCAAAATGAAGTTGTAAGATTGAAGCTAAGCAGGCACCGAAGTGAAAATGCGACTCATGCTGTTTATATGTTTCACAAGATAAGATCGATGATTCTCATATGTATTTGACTGTTCCTTAACAGTATATATGGAAAACAAGCATTATAAGAATCCTGTTCCACATTATGAACTGTAGACCACCCAGATAAAAGCATGAATTTGATATCCATTATGATTATTTAAATCGTGTCTGTGCAAGAGATGTATGTCAGAACCACAACTTCTGGTTTATTGATTCTTCACTCAGATTATATTCACTTTGTAATCGGGCAACGAAGACTATCATATGAGATATATTTTTTTAAAAAAGAGGACAAGTAATGCTTTTAAAGATCTGTATAACTTTATTAAATAGGTAAATATGCTATTTTTAGAAATTCCTGCTAAATTTTAATATTAATAAAGATTCCTTTTAAGGTATGAGTAAAATTTTTAATAAATGAGTATATTTTATAAACTTCAGCTAAATTCAACAAGTTTTTGTTTTGTTTTTCTGAGACAGGGTCTCACTTTGTCACACAGGTGGTGTGTAGTGGTGATTTCAGTTCACTGAAGCCTGGACATCTCAGGTTCAACAATCCTCCTACCTCAGCCTCCTGAGTAGCTGGGATTATAGGTGTGTGCCACCATGCTCAGCTGTTTTTTTATATTTTTTTATAGATGCAGGGTTTCACCATGTTGCCCAGGCTGGTTTCAAACTTCTGAGCTCAAGTGATCCACCTGTCTCAGCCTCCCAATCATCAAGTATTTATTAAATGCCGACTCTGTTCAAGACAATGTGTGTCTTTTTTAAAATTAAATGTATGAATTAGTATGGCTTTTGTCATGTGAACGTTTTGTCCCCCAAAGGTGACTGATTAAAAGGAACAGCTGTTCTCTTTGCTGGGCATACACATAGAAAAGAAAATAAAGTAAAGCCACTATAGTCCTCTGTACTATGTATTAATAAAGTAGTTAAGTGACAAATGAACATGTTTATGAATAAATTTTACACGGAAAATGATTGTTCTAAAAGTCCTACCTCCCTGGGCACCACAATGATCTCTATAACTTAAGGGAGCATAGGATGAATGGGATATGGCAAGGTTGTATTTTATTTATGTTTCAATCTCAAGCTTACCTTAAATCCTCAAATGCAGAAGGAATCTAAAACTAAATGGGAATGGAAACAGAATATGAGTACAAGAAAAAAGTTACCTTGTATGTAATTTGTGTATCAGGGGGTTTTCCTCGATTCAGTGTTCTAATTTGCTTTCCTTTCCATCTGAAGGAAGCCCAACAGCAGTGGCGTGATCTCGGCTCACTGCAACCTCTGCCTCCCGGGTTCAAATGATTCTCCTGCCTCAGCCTCCCAAGTAGCTGGGATTATAGACATGCGCCACCATGCCTGGCTAATTTTTGTATTTTTTAGTAGAGACGAGGTTTCTCCATGTTGGTCAGGCTGGTCTTGAACTGCTGACCTCAGATGATCTGCCTGACTCAGCCTCCCAAAGTGCTGGAATTACGGCCTCCTATGTCAGTTTCTTAATGTACAGGAGTGTGCAATGCCATCATTTTTTAAAGATTCCAAACAAAAAAGGTAGAATAAAAACATAATGATTCTTAAAGGCCTAAGCAGCCATTATAATAAAAAGGATACCTTTTTCATAAATCAGGTAGTGCTGTAGTTAGCACAGTTATTATATTTATATAGCTATCAATTGTGTTTCCAGTAAAAAGAGCTTTCCATTTCAGATTTGCATAACATTTGCATTTGCACTCTTAATATGTCAGTTAGTTCCAATTAATAGAAAATTGGATAGCAAACCAAGAAAAGAAGGGCAAAAATAATTGAAGGACTCTCTCTTCGATTATTTTTCAGTGTGACAGAGCTTGTGTTTTGAGGTGGGATGAGTGGGGAGAGGTGGGGAGATGAGTGGAGTGATTAATTGGCTCAAATATAAAATAGAACACATGGAGCATTTTAAGAACCACCAAATTACTTTCAAACCATTTGCAGATGATTGTATAGACGTTAATTTATTTCCAGGAGATAATTTTTGTATATTAGAAGAATTAAAAAGTCAGCAAAGACCCGTTGTTGCTTTATCCATTATTTATTGAGAAGGAAATGAAGGAGGAGAATGGACACAAATTAGAATTGCCTAGCTGTACTGAGAGTACTCTAAAGTGTTGTGATTTTATATGGCCTGAAAATGCAGATGAAGGCTGGGAGTTGTGTTTTTGTCTTTGGACCTCTGGAATTAAAATCATTATATAAGCAGTTTCTTCAAGTTACTATCCTGGGGTGAAAGTAGAACCTTCTTTTTCCTTGACTTCTGAAGATAGATAAATGAAGAAAGGTAGATAGATGTAAATGGATATAAACCTATATTAAGTCCAATCTTCTGAGATCTATTTATGTTCAAATGTGGTCCTAAAATGTAGTTATTTTCCAAAACCTTCTCTCTTGTTGATTTAGGCTGTGTTTTTGAAAGACTTGGAAAGTTTGTATATCTTTATAATCTCAGCTGCTGCTTATCCCTAGAGACTAATGTCATTTTTCTGTGATCAGTTTTATAAGAAAGGAGTGACTGAATTCACCAGATTCTCAAGAGAAGTGTTCATGAATCCTCTTACACTCTCCTCGTTTTTGCCTTAGATAACACTTGAGCATACTGAGATCCGTGGATCATATCAATACTGTCTCTAGATGTCCATTTCCTCTTGTGGACATCACTTGTTCAGATGATGCTACCAGCTTTGGACTAGTCTGTAAAAGGCAGAAAAAGACTAAGTATCCAAGTATCTCATGGGGCATATGGTTGGGGAAAGGAGAGGCTCCAGATCTGAATCAAGAAAGTTGTATCTTCCTGTTTCAGGCACTTAGAGTCCCTGGAAGAGAGACGCAGTTGAGTACCTGCTTCCCGTTCTTTGTTTTCGGAACCGTTTGGATTGTACTTGAATAACTATTAAAACTTCTTACCAAGGAATTCTGACATTATGCATTTAAAAATGCAAAATCCATTAAATACTAATATGCTGCCACTCAAATCTTTGAAAGAAAAAGTTCTTTGTTTGTGGTTTGGAACCTGCCATTCTGTTTTATTATTGCAGAAGTTCCCAGCAGGCATATTCATCTAGATTTAATTATTAAGCCATAAACATATCTTTGAAATTTTCCCTTTATGCTGAATGCCTAGAAGTGATTTAGAATTGCTTTTTCAATCATCTTAGGTGGCAAATCAGACTTCAATACAAAGTATGTTTTCAAATTTCTTGGCAAAGTCAACATTACAGAATTGGTAATATTTCAGGATACCATGACAAATAAAAGAGGTAAATGTAAAAACTGTGTAAAATGCTTTGAGGTCTTAGGTAACACCTACATCTATATATCTACTAAAATAGAAGCTTAATGAGAATAGGGTCCTCATCTGTTTTGCTCATTTTTTTATCACCAGAACACAGCATAGTGCTTGCCACTTGTTTCGAAGTTGAATAAAAATTAATTGAATAAATACATGTGTGAATGAATAAATCAAGTCTTGTTTTCACCCCCTACATCACCACCACATACATACATTCCTTAGTAGTAACAATGGAAGAAGTGAAGATTTTGGGGTTTGGTATTAAACATATATGTGCATATATACACACACATATATGTATATATAACCAAATTTGTTGTTTAGGTGATGCTGGCTGCTGAAAACCAATTTTCAAAGATTCATATTTTACATGTAAATATAACTGACTAAATATGATTAAGATTTTCCAAAGCACAGGGAAAAAAAGGATCAAGAGTTTTCAAAGCACAGAAAAATAATTCTCTGCTATTATTTTCCTTGCTTCCAGTTGTTGAGAATGTGAGAATAAGAGAGACAAGCCTTAACTGTTGGTATGGAGTGAAAGCAGACATAGAATAACCAAAACCTCTCTTTAAAATCTCCTGTGCATAGGTTCTACGGGAACATCAAAGAAACAGCTTGATAGAAGCAAAGCTTTTCAAATGTCATGACATTAAAAAGATTATTTGGAAATATGGAATACTTGTTGAATATTAAAAAGTTATCCCCTCAATGTTCTTTAAAAGAAAATCATTTAAACTTAATAAAGATGCAATTAACAAGCATGAATAAGCTGTGCTAATATGCCCACATATAGATTACAAGGAAATGCAAAGAACTGGATATGTAAAAAATAGATCTTATTTTTAAAATAAATAAATAAATATAGATTTACTCTACTGTTTTTCACCACTGTGGCTTTACCTCTAAAGTTAAACTAACAGCCATTTTTTTTTATTATCAGCAGTTATTTTTATTCAAAAATTACACTAGAACGTGTCCTTAACAGAGTATGTTTCCCCATTGTTATTAAACTTGTAAAAGAGTAACAAGAAAATAATGTGGTACTTGTAGCATCTCATATAAACAGATATTAATTGACATCACTACATAACCTAATGCCCATAAAATCTGATGCTTGTTTTCCTTCCAATGATTTTTTTTTTTTTTTTTGAGACAAAGTCTCACTGTGTCATCCAGGCTGGAGTGCAGTGGTGCAATCTTGGCTCACTGCAACCTTCGCCTCTCCGGTTCAAGCAATTCTCCTGCCTCAGTCTCCTGAGTAGCTGGGACAATAGGCAAGTGCCACCAAGCCCAGCTTTGTATTTTCAGTGGAGACGGAGTTTCTCCATGTTGGCCAGGATGGTCTTTATCTCTTGACCTCATGATCCACCCACCTCGGCCTCCCAAAGTACTGAGATTACAGCTATGAACCACTGCACCTGGCCCCTCCAGTAATTTAGATGTCAAGAAAATCACTACAAATTAATCATTTTTCCTCAGTCAGAATTGAGAAAAGGTTTAAAATATATAAACTTACTGCAATGCTGCATCAGTACTGGACTAAATCATCATTTATTTAATATTCTGTCTTATAAACATATCAAAGCAGAAAACCTTTAGGCTCATATACAATAAAATATCTCAGCATTAAAACTAAATAATAAAATATCAAAGATGAAAGACTGATAAGCCACACACACATCTATCTTATATGGACTGGGACAAAATCTATCTAAATAGATAGATTTTACAGAGCACTAACCCATTCCTGTTCTGCAAACCTACACTTTCTAATAAACACTAGAGCAAGACTTGATTTGTCTTTCCTTGGTGCTACTAGATTGAATTCGTATCTGTACAGTTTGTTGTATGGGTTCTCATTAATAGAAATAAGAAAGTCTCTAATAACAAATTTCACAATTGCCAACTGAATTATCAAAACTCAAAATCAGTATTTTTGTCATTTAAAGACTTCTAGGAGTCCCAGTTTCTGCTATAAATGCCATGTGTGATTTTGAACCCAAAGTTCTAATTTAATGTCTATTTTGTTCTTAGATTACATTACAATAAGAAATTTTGGCCAGCCATTGTGGCTCACACCTGTAATCCCAGCACTTTGGGAGGCCAAAGCAGGCAGATGACCTGAGGTCAGGAGTTCAAGACCAGCCTGGCCAACATGGTGAAACCTTGTTTCTATTAAAAATACAAAAATTAGCCAGGTGTGGTGGCATGTGCCTGTAGTCCCCGCTACTTGGGAGGCTGAGACAGGAGAATCGCTTGAACCCAGGAGGCAGAGATTGCAATAAACCAAGGCCACAAAGTTGCAATCCAGCTTGAGTGACAATAGCAAAACTCTAGCTCAAAAAAAAAAAAAAAAAGAAAAAGAAAGGAAAGAAAAAAGAAATTTCTATTTCTTCTGATACAATTACACAAAACAGTAGAGGTCATCCAACAATAATAAACCTGTTCTTTCTCACTTAATTGCCAATGATAAGACAACAGAACTAGACCATTGTATCCACAGCTTCCCTTTGGATATAAGTCTCATGAATATAGAAAATGTGGCAAATTAATATACACTAGCATGGCTGGTTTCTCTGAATGAGGTAGCTAAATGTTCAAAAATTTTACTGGTTCACCTAGAAAAAACTATTCTGTAAGTATACAATATGTTCATTTTCCAGGGCCACATAGCTTTTTGTGAGTGTATAGACCCAAATACCATTAAAAACCGATAATCCTGGCTGGGCACGGTGGCTCATGCTTGTAATCCCAGCACTTTGGGAGGCCGAGACACATGGATTATCTGAGGTCAGGAGTTCCAGACCAACCTGAAAATATGGTGAAACCCCATCTCTACTAAAAATACAAGAATTAGCTGGGCGTGGTGGCAGGCGCCTGTGATCCCAGCTACTTGGGAGGCTGAGGTGGGAGAATCATTTGAACCTGTGAGGCAGAGGTTGTACTGAGCCAAGAGCGCACCACTGTACTCCATCTAGCCTCGGCAACAGAGCGAGACTTCATCTCAAAAAAAAAAAAAAAAATCAGTAATCCTGACCTCACCTCAACTAGGTTATTTGTAAATCACGAACAAATTAAAATTTGAACTGGAGCAGGTTGAGCGTCCATGATTCCCTGTGGGGACTCACTATTTTATAAACCTGTTCACCAAATGGATACATAAAACAGCCCATCCCATGTTGACAGGAACTAGGGAGGCTCATTGAAATCTTAGGGGAAGAGGCGGTGAGTGTGCTTTCTTATCCTGAAGCCACCATCTGGGCTGCTAAGAGGGGAAACCAGGAGAAGCACATGGCCCCCAGTACACAGTCGCTTCCTGGGGAGGTGAGAGTCTTAGACCAAGTCAAAGATCTAATAGACCGCAAGAATCTTTGAAAAATGATGTGAATTTTCTAAAACAAGAGTTGGGGAGATGAACTCACGTCTTCCATCGGCTGCCATTCTATAAACATAGACCAAGTTCTCTTCCTTGAAACACCGTGGCACCATGCCACCGATTTCAGAGCAAATTCCAGAGTCCATTACAGATACATTGCTCCACTTACAGTTTAACCCGAACTTCCACTTATAGCTAACTTTGAAAGGTCCCATTCAGTTGAGAAGATTTCATGTAGAAAAAAAAGTTCTCATTCAGGAAAAGGCTTACTTTTACCCTAGATCCTAATGATGGGTTCCTATGAAGCTACACATTTAAGCAATAAGGAAATTCATATTTTTGGCTAAAAGCACAAATATGCACTGGCTGTTCTGAAGCCTTTTCCTCCTGGCATGCTCTTAATCAAAACACACGGCCCATAGGAAATGACAAATAACAGAGGGGCCCTGGTCAACCTTGCTGGAAGGTGTCTTCAAATCACAAGACCAAATGTAACTTCTTCTGGGGGAGAAACGCTCACGACACATGAAGAGACACATCATGAAGTTTTTCTCTTTTAAAAATAACTACATTCAGTGTCTGTTAATTTTAACATGTTCTGTCTTCAGTCTGTCATAAAGATAATTTCAGCATTGCTTAGAAAACAAAGAGATTCCTGAGGTAAATAAATTGCACATAACCACAAGGTATGACACTGTATGTATTAATATTAGCATTTAGACATCCTTGAGTAGACCACGTACCCAAGTGGTCATCTGACTTTGGGATATACCCTAGCTGAAATGCAAATAAAAAAAATTGCACTGAAGGACACAGTCATGGTACTCAAATGCAGGGTGTTGTATTACATAAATTTATAAGGCGCACGAGATTGGTGTAACCAACACAATTGCCAACTCCTATCTGGGGAGTACTACTCTATGTATTGTGCAATAAACATCATACAGCACAATAAATGAGGAAAAATAGCTGGAAAAATATGTGAAGGGAAAGAGCTGAGAAAGGATTATAAAATATCTTTATGAACATTAACATAAATGATGGGTTACAATTTTCCAGCTTTATTCTTCTGACAAATTGTCCATACAGTAATGTTTTCATCGCACACTATCATTTAGAAATGTACTGCATGAGCCATATACCTGTAAAATCTATAGTTTCTTTTGTCAGGTTTGTTGCTGTTATTCAGTACATGTCAAGTATGCTAGTTAGGTGGTAAATTTACAGTGTGTACAGTAACTGGATTTCCTACACACCCTCCCTTAAAAAAAATAAAATGAAATATAACACCAGTGAGAAACACTGGAACACACGCTCTGTTCTTTTGAGCCAGAGCTTTCCTTGCTTTCTGAAACATCTGCCCATCGCACTGGTCCTGTTAGTTAGAAACACCCCTACTGTTATGACATCATTTATTTTGTGCTCGTGGTTCTTGGGTTTGTATATCCCCATGGTCTGTAACCTTTCTGAAAGCAGAAATTTTGTACCTCTGCTTTTTCCAGTGCTGATGTTTTTAGAATATTTAGGTTTGGTAATTTCTTCACTATTTCTGTGATGTACTGTTTTGATTGTTTGGTAGTTTTTCCTTTTGTGTTCACTATTTGCTTTTTTCTTGATATTGAAAGACATTCGTTTTTGTTCTCCCAAGAATGCTTTCTGAACCCCCCTCCTTAATTATGGAGGGGGAGGAGTTAATAGCTATTAGTAGATATATTTCCCTCATAGAATCTGAACTAGCTTTTAAAATTTGTTTTCCCTCCCTTAATTTATAAATATTTTAATCAATAATGTATCTATTATTTCCCAAGTGAGCCGTAAGGAGTATGTTTGATGGCCCCACACAAGCCATTCCAGATGAACAGCCTCTCTCAAGCAGCTGACACCAGTGAGCCTAGCTAGTTTTTACCTCTCCCGAGTCCCTATATTTTCAGGTTGGCCAGCAAGAGCACACTCACTCCATCACTGAACCCATGAAATTGATGTGTTGTGCAAGTTCCTTCACGCCCTTTCGCTGCACTTGGATTGTATTGCCCATTGCATATTTAGTCAGAAGCTAGCCTGGAACAAAAAGCCAGCCATCAGAGAAAACTACTACTGCCTGTCCTCCATGCTGTAATCGCACTCGATCAGCATCAGCTCTGCATCAATAATTAGACAAGGGTCCAATAATTATGTTGGCAATGAAACAACATAGTCAAAATTTCAGTGATTTCATGAAGTGATCATCCAAAGGTCGAAGTTGATGTTTAAGACTGAAGCTCCCCCGCTTACTCATAGTGTCACAGATGACTGGGAACTGATGCCCTTTGTATTGTCTGGAAGAGCGCCTTTCAATTGTTGCCTCTCATACCAACTAAAGAACTACACTTGCTTTCATATATGACATACTTGCTTTTAAAAATCTAATTAAAACTTTCTTTTTGGTCCTTAGGTAGAAAGATGGCTCTGCTGAGATGAGCTCTTAATTAATGCACTGAGAGCCTGCGAGTCCCACCTCTCAACAGGAATGATTGACGTCCAAGGATACATAAATTACACTAATTGAGCTCTGCCTCTATATAGGCTTTCCACAGCCAACTCATCAGAGAAGCAAGGTGAGTAGACCAGCATCAAAAGTTACCTCAATATGGTCTGTGCTTTCCCAAGGGGTGGAAGAAGAACTTTCCAGACTGTTGTACATTTATTATCACAGAAGACAGTTTTTTTCTTCAGTTTTGAGGTATACGCTTTTTGTTGTAGGTTTTTCTAATTATAAAAATTAGCATTTTTAACATAGCCATTGAAATTTAAATAGGTATATTCTCTTCACAATTTTCAAGCAGCAAAACTTACAAGCCAATTACAGTATGCAAAAATCACTTGGCATCATTTGTTGATATTAAATTGTGTTGCGTAGCAACCAATGCATATGCTATGGAAGGATTGTTTGAAATCAAATCCAGTTTTACTCCCTGAATTTAGTTTTCAGAAATTTACCTAACTGTAAACACACCTAATCCCCAGCCTCAGCCAAAGCACATACTGAAATGTTTCTTTCATGTTTATTTCATTCTGAATGAAATCTATAGGTATACTAAAGCTCTTACTTCCATGAAATTTAATAAACCACTTGGCATGATCTAGGTGGTTTAGTAGTCTAAAATAAAATTTATGGATAGGACCATTTGCTAAAAATGAACACAATTATACTGTATTAGATTTCCCCATTTATATATTGAAGTTTTTAATGACAGATATTTTTAATACCTTAACAATTATGAAAAATTCAGTTTTGATTATTTTTGAGAAAAATATGAATGATATGAGAATTTCAGAATATTAACTTTAACATGTTACACTATGAATATATATATATATGTATTATTCAGACAAAATATAAATGGTACTTGAGTCTTACTATATACATTTTTAAAGGAGAATGAAGAAATGAAGACCACAAATAACTCTAGTTTAAGAAATTACTAAGCATAAGTGACACAACAAAATGAACGGAAGTAGAAAAACCAAATGGTGAAAACCAAAGGAAAAAATACCAAACAATAGAGAAAACTATAATCAATCTTGAAAATAATAAATAAATTCCCAGACCTACACATTCCAAAAAAATCAGCACTGGAAAAAAAAAAAAGTCAAGAAAAAGGCAGTGGAAACAAACAAGTTTAGTTTCAGAAAATATCTAGGAGGGACCACCATGAAGTAGTAACAAAAATGAAAAAGAATTCAGACTTTGGATTCCTGAAACATTCGGTAGAACATGTTGCTTCCACACTTGCTCTCTTTCCACTTGGCTGTACTTTACCTACTGTTTCAAATTGGGAAAAATACAGAGCCTCACTTAAAAAGAAAACCATAAGATGGCTACATTTCTATCAAAATAGCTTTATTATTACCTGTGAGAAAAGCTGAAGTGGAGAAAAATTGAGAGATACCAGAAAATCCTGAGCTGATGATCTCCTAAACAAATATAAAATGCTTTTAGCATCAAGTCTGTCTTTCTATGACTGAAATGGAATAAAAATGGAACAGCTTCTTGACTTAAGATCTTTTTGTAATTTGGTGAAGCTCAGCATCCAGTACAATGTAACAAGGACACTGAAATATAAATAATATGACGTTTCTGTTTTTAAAAATTACTTAAGTATAATGAGCATGAAATATATACCTCAAAAAGCCAAGGTGTTTATTTTTACTTTCTGTAATTGCGTGTTCATACCACATTCATTCATCATAGATTATATGCTAAGCAAGGCATGGTACTTCGAGTGGTTTTCTATGAAATTATGCTTGAGATGACATAAATCTATTAATCTCTCTTGAGAATTTGTATATTTAATAATCATGAAAAGGAAGTATCACTGTGTGCTTCATTAGTCTCATATCTGTAGAAATATTTATTAGTTTAAAAAAGGAGCCATATGTTCATAGTATTGGCAGATAATTCTACTTGAGTTCACGTATTTTTAATGCAGTTAACCGAAAACTCAGCATGCTTTAACAGTACTGCATTGTCAATGTCTTTGGATATAAGTTGGTAATATGTGCCTGAATTATTAGCAACTTTTTTCTCTGTACATGTTGGATGATCAGAGTGCTGGTGGCTGACAGAGGCCATCATTCATTACGAAATGGGGCCTAGTCAGCACTAGGATGGGCGAGGGCCACCCTGCCAAGGGTGGAACCATTAATATAATAGCCTATCACTCAAACTAATAAAATTAGCTCAGTCTATTCTGTTTCTGAACATGGACTACCAGATCTGTGTTTTCCATTGCTACATTACAACACAACCATATTATTATTAGTTGATACATGAATGAACATAGCAGGAGAAATGGGGTTCACCCTCTAGCTACACATGATATAATCAAACTTCAGTAAATTCTTCTCCATACTTCAAATCAGAAAACTTATCACTTTGCTTGTGTCATTTGTTAGGGATCTTGTACTATTTCTTCATTTAAAATTCATATAGTTATTCAGATGAGGGGCTATTGAGTAAGCTGGGCAATTCCTTATTCCACTGCTGTTTGTCCTTGCTTGTAACTTTAACAGCAATTTTTAAAAATATGTAGATTCATTTAAAACATTTGTTTCCTTTAAAAAAAAAAAAAAAAAACACAAGTATATAGAAAAAAGTCACAGCTATCCTATCATTTTGCCGCCAATTTGTGTTATAATTCTGACTTCTGAAAAGTAGCATTGTACATGGTTAGAAAAAAATACAGAAATTTATAAAATTCTCTCTCCTCTAAAATAATTACTAGTTATACTTTCTCATAATTTCTTTCATAGAAGTGCATATTTTAAAAAGTATTTGCATATCATTTATGCATTAACTCAACAAATTATTAGGGCTTTATATGTACCAGAAACTACTTCTGGTGCTAGGATTGTAAAATTTAGCAAAACACACACACACACACACACATATATATTTTTTTTTTAATTTTTTTTTTGAGATGGAGTCTGGCTCTGTAGCCCAGGCTGGGGTGCTAGAGTGCAGTGGCAGGATCTCAGCTCACCGCAACCTCCACCTCTCAGATTCTGGTTCAAGCAATTCTCCTGCCTCAGCCTCCGGAGCAGCTGGGATTACAGGCACACGCCACCATGCCCAGCTAATTTTTGTATTTTTAGTAGAGATGGGGTTTCACCATGTTGGCCAGGCTGGTCTTGAACTCCTGACCTCATGATCTACCCGCCTCAGCCTCCCAAAGTGCTGGGATTACAGGCATGAACCACCGTGCCCAGCCAAAACAGATATTTTTTAAAATACTTTCTGGCTCTTATGGAAAAACAGACTATAGACATAATAAATAAGAATAGAGATGTATGTGTGATATGGTGATAAGTACTATGGAGGAAAATAAAATAGGGAAGGATGATTGGAAGTGCTTTTGTAAATAAGAAAGGTCTTCCTGAGAAAGTGATATTTGAGCAAAGGCTTGAAGGAAGTGAAGTAAGGAACCCTGCAGATACCTGGAGAAATTGTTCTGGAAAGAAAGAAGCTCATGCAGAGCCTCTTAGAAAAGACACTGGTGAGGCGAGTGCAGCAGAGGGGCTCAGAGAGGTGGAATAGGCAGGGGTGTGGGCACCAGGGCAAGAGTGGTGGGACAGTCACAGACTCAGAAAATGGAAGGCCACTCACAGATTTTAATTTTTCATCTATGTAAGATAGGGAGCTTTTAAAATACATTTTTTCTGGATGTGGAATTTTGGAGGATTTTGAGGAGAGAGATGTCATAATCTGATGGATTTTTTTTTCCTTCAACTTTTCAGTTCAGGAGTACATGTGCAGGATATACAGGTTTGTTACATAGGTAAACATGTGCCATGGTGGTTTCCTGCACAGACCATCCCATCACTTAGGTATTACACCCAGTATCCATTAGCAATTCTTCTTGATGTGCTCCCTCTCCTCATCCCACTCCCAGCAGGCCCCAGTGTGTGTTGTTCCCCACCATGTGTCTATGTGTTCTCATCATTCAGCTCTCACTTACAAGTGAGAACATGCAGTGTTTGGTTTTCTGTTCCTGCATTAGTTTGCTGAGGATAATGGCTTCCAAATCCATCCATGTCTCTGCAAAGGACATGATCTTGTTCCTTTTTATGGCTGCATAGTATTCCGTAGTTTATATGTACCACATTTTCTTTATCCAGTCCATTACTGATGGGCATTTAGGTTGATTCCATGTCTTTGCTATTTTTAATAGTGCTTCAGTGAACATATACACACATGTGTCTTTATAATAGACTGATTTATATTCCTTTGTGTATATACCCAGTAATGGGATTGCTGGGCCAAATTGCATTTCTGCCTCTGGGTCTTTGAGGAATCACTGAACTGTCTTCTATAATGGTTGAACTATTTTACCCTCCTACCAACAGTGTAAATCCTTTTTCTCTGCAACCTCACCAGCATCTGTTTTTTGACTTTTTAATAATTAATACCCATTCTGACTATGGTGAGATAGTATCTGACAGATATTGTAAAAAGATATCCCTGGTTGTTAAACTCAAAAACAGACTGAACAAAAGAAAGGACAGAACAGGGAGGCTAGCTGAAGACTGTTGCAAAAGTCCAGGCAAGGGACGTGGGCAGCTTGGAACAGAAAAGTAGTGGAAGAAGTGGTCCCAAGCAGTTTTACATTCCAAATGTATTTTGAAAGCACAGCTTCCAAAATTTGCTGATAGATTGGGTATGAGATGAGAGATCAAGAAGAGCCAAAGATGACCTACAAAGTTTTTGGTCTGAGCAACTAGAAGGATGGAATTGTAATTTACGAAGGTAAGGAAGACTAAGAGAACAAGTGGATTGGGTTGCAGTTTGGACCGGCCCAGTTTTAGATGCCTCTTAGATGTCTAATTGCAAATGTCAAGTGAACGGCGTGATCTATGAGTCTACTTTAAATATTGGTTGAAGATAGGGATTCAGGAATTCTCAGTATATAGATGGTATTTAAAGTCATCTGACTGGGTAAAATCTTGAAAGGAGTGATTATGAGTAGAGAAGAAAGGAAGATCGAGGGCTAAAACACGGAGACCCCAATGTTAAGAAGTCAGGATTCTGTGGTGTAGTCTGTAAAGTAAAAGGAAACCAGAAAAGGGTGATTTATTTCCTGGATGCCAAGTGGAAGCCGTTTGTAAAATTCTGCCATTATGTCAGGGAATGGAAAGATTGGCTTAAATTAGCAATGTTAGGTCATTGGTGGTGAGAGAGAAAGCTGAATTGAAATAGGCCCAAGAGAATAGAGAAGAGAAACTGAGAAATGGAGAGACTGCGCATTCAAGGAATTTTGTTATGAAATCAGAATATAAAAAATGCAACGGTAGCTGTAGACAGAAGAAGGGAGAAAGCTTTTTTTTAAAGAACCGTATTAGTATGTTTTATAGTTGTTACATTTGTTAGGAATGATTCCATTGTTAAGGGAAAGTTGATGATGCCAGAAAGAAGGAAGAACTGTTGAGGTCCTTGAGGTCCGTGAGAGGGGATCAGGCCTACGGTAAAAGTTCAGGCTGAGCCATTGCAAAGAAATTGCTGTAAATAAGCACAAATGCAGAAAGGGAGGTAGATAAGGAGAGAGCTTGGGGAAGATCTCTTCTAGCTCACTTGTTCATTTTTTCTTTTAATGCTATATGCAAGGTCATTAGCCAAGGTTGAGGATTGTGGAGAAGCTCTGAAGATACAGAAAAATGCATGAAATTGTGATTGGGGAGGGAGAATAAACAGAGTGGGGAAATAATATGAAAACCCAGAAGAACAAAAGGACTGTGGAGATGAGTGGTCATCAATTTGGTTTGTGTGTTGTGTAGTTTTCTTCAGGACATTCACCTGTGCATGTGCAGGTGAGTTGACAGAGAATTGGATTTAACAATGGTTGGGGTTTTACCACATGAATATTTAGAAACTCAAGCGGAGTAAGTGAGTTGATAGTATGGGAGAGGAGGTGACTCTAGTACAGGATTGTGGAATTGAAACTGGATACGTGAATAAGGGAGGGGGTGAGAGGCAGAGGAATAATGTTAGGATCAAAAGAGTGTAAGTGCAGCTGCAGGGTGACTGAGTTCCCTAGGGAAGGAGCTGGGATGGCAGGAGGAAGGAACATTAACAACAGCCTGCTAAACACAGAGATAAAGGAGAGGTTATTTGTAATAAAAAAACCTAGACTGCAACCATGTGAGTGAATGGTTAAAGGAGAGTGGAGGAGGCTGGAGTCCAAGAACTTTGTTATTCAAATGGGAAAGGCCAGGCTATTGAAAGGACCCATGTGGATATTCAAGTCACCCAGGATTTTGGCAGGAGTAATGTTGGAAAGGCTGAGAGTAAACCAGGATAGAAAATCTCCAGGGAATGCAGGCAAATGGCCTGGGGGCAGGGGGTCTGTAAATGATTGTAAGGAATGGCTATAAAGGGTTATGGAGTCTGATGATTCAAAGATAGGGTATTTAAGGAGGTGGGGACAATAGTCTGTGGATA
This sequence comes from Cacajao melanocephalus, assembly GCA_963573385.1. Classification (NCBI taxonomy): domain Eukaryota; kingdom Metazoa; phylum Chordata; class Mammalia; order Primates; family Pitheciidae; genus Cacajao; species Cacajao melanocephalus. The sequence goes on along the minus strand of CAUYLG010023345.1, from coordinate 78,444 downwards.
GTAATAAGGCAAAAGTAAGAAAAAAAAATTATTTGGCTGTATACTTTCTATTGACAGCCATTTAATTATCTAGCTGTCTTATTCTACCTGTATAACTATGACTCTGCTTACTTAGGTACCACTTTCTTTTTCTCTACGCAGAAATCTATTTGCCTCTCTTTTTATCAACTATTGTACCTATCTATCCCTTGAACTAATATTTCTCTACTAATCAGCTATATTTTTTTACTTATACTAAAATGTTTACATTGTTTTACACATTGGTCTCTCCCTGTTTACTTGTTGTGTATATTATTAACTAAGAGATATTCGACACATTCTTTTTAATAGCTGCTTATTTACGGGTGTGCCAAAATGTATTTGTCAGTATTTTTTTTCCCATTGATATACCCTTTTGTCGTTTCCAGTTTTTCACTATTACAAACAGTGTGGTTGTATATCTTTGCATATGTATATATTTGAGAAATTTTGCTTATGTATTCATGAAGTCAATTACCATCAGTGGGTCAAGGACAAGTGCATTTAAAATTTGTTTATGTATATGGCCTAATTGCCTTCTAATAAGATTACAAAAATCTGTATTTCCACCAACAGCAAATGACAGACTACTTTCCTTTTACCCTTGCCCTTACTTATTGAGCATTATAAATTTTTACTTTACCAACATTATTTATTGAGCATTTTAAATTTTTACTAAGTTAATAGGAGGAGAAATTTCTTCCCATCCCTTTTTTATATGCATGTTGACTAAAAATGACTATCTTTTCATCTGTTTAGTGGACATTAGAATTTTTCTATTTCTATAAATTGTCTTTCTTAAATTTTTTATACTTTTTAAAATGAAATCGAACTTTTTTATTTTGAAGTCATTGTAAATTCACATGCAATTGTAAGAAATAATACAAAGAGATCCCAGGTACCCATTGTCCCTTCTCCCCTAGTGGTAACATCTACAAAACTTTAGTACAGTATCATAACGAAGATGACCATATTGATATAGTCAAGAATGTAGTTTACCTAATTTTTGCCCACTTTTTTATTGTGCTAATTATCTTTTTTATGATTGATTTGGATATTTTATTTGAAAATAAGAGAATTACTATTTTATATGTATCAACTATATGTTTCTCCCAGATTTTCATTTGCCTTTTGCTTTTATTTGTTACATTCTTCCTTAATTTTGTCAGTCTTTATGACTTGTGAGTTTTACAAACTGCTTGGAAAAGTCTTATCAACTTTATAAATGAATTTGTGTCCTAGAATTTTTATGATTCTAATTTTGATGTTAAAACATTGATTCATTTGAAATTTATTTTGAGGTGGAGAATCAGGTAAGAATCCAGTTTTCTTTTTTCTTCAAATAGCCAGTATTTTATATTCCATTTATTTCAAATATTATTGATGTCATAGCCAAATTTCCATTTGCATTTGTGTTTATTTCCACACTCATTTTGATCCCTCTCATTCTCTTAGCATGTCTATGCCAGCATGTAGCTATGCTAATTATTGTACCACGGTAATCTATTTTAGTACACGACAGGGGTCAGTGCTCCTCATTTACTGCTGTCTCCTCTCCTCCCCAAGGATCCTGCTAGTAATTTTTAAATACTTATTTATTAACCCAAAACCTTTGGTATCACATTGTAAAGTTAAAAACATTTCCATTGATTTTTTTAATTCAAACTGAATTATTGTTAAATTCATAGATAAATTTGAGGAAATATGATATCTTTGCACTACATAATCTTCTTATCCAAATGCTTGGTAGGTTTGATCATGTACTTACTCCCTTTTGCATTCTCCAGTAGAATTTTCAGGTCTTCTTATAACAGACCCTGCACATTTTATTTACATTTATTTCACAAGTATGTGCACCTATACTTAGGCCTTAGTGTTAATTTGGTCAATATTAAATATTCAAATGCCATCAAACTTGCATAGTAATTTGTTTTATAGATGGTAGATGACTATTTCTCTATCTAAATTACTAATTCCTAACATGTAGTATTTTGCCCATGTTTTTGCTAGTGACAGTTTATACAGTAGCCAGAAGGCAAGTAGGGAATCAGATTTTTCATGTTTTCAGAGGTAGGTATCTCTGAAATCAGCATCCTGTGTACATAGAAAAAGTAAGTTGTAAAAATAAAATATGTTAGGTTGGATAATCATCTATAATGTTAACAGTCCAATTGCTTGTCATGTAGAGGAAGGTTGTGCTTTAATTAAGCAATAAGACATGACAGGGTGTGAATTATGGAGTAATAATTCTTGTCTAGTATATTGTTAGACAGGAGGCCAGGCCGAGGGCCAGGTGTCACTGCATACACCACGCATAAATTATTATGCTGTAACTTAAATCTAGAATAATATAGAATAATTCTAAACTATTTTTCAAATAATTTGGCTAAATAAGACTTATAAGTCAAATATATTTTTAAAATTCTATGTTAGAGGACATTTATTATAATGGTATAAGATCAAGATGCTAAAATAAAGCATTTACTTTCAAGGAAAAAGATAGCAAGAAAATATAATAGTAAAGTTGGCTTCATAAGTGGTTATTTTCTAAACAAGATTGCTCTAGAGAAGTTTCTAGGAAGAAGATACATTCCTTTGACTTTATCCCCTGTGATTAGAAAAAAAAAAAATGAGAGCTGTTTTGAGAAATTTTAAGAGCGGTCCTTTTTGACTTTATTTTCTTCACAAAACAGCACTAACTAACAAATGACTCTAACATAAATCTTCCTGAGGAAAAAGAAAAATGCGTCTTGCAGAAAGAACTTGGCAAAGGGTGGGGCAATTTTAGAGATTTTTGGGTCCTTTAAAATCAGTGTGATTTGTAATCCTAACGCTTTCCCCTGTAACATGCCATTTTGAAGGTCCTCTTTTGTAAAGACATTAAAACAGATCTCTTATCACAAGAAAACACATTGTTTGAAATACTGCTTTTTTAAAAAAAGAAAACTCATTTCTTCCCATTCAAAAGAAAAGTGTTTGAGGGCAAGTATGTGACTGTAATAAAGAGAAAGTCTCTCTCTCTGCTTTTCATCTGCAGAACACTCTGGCTAGCAGTGTTTCAAAAGACAATTTCTTTTTAAAGTTATTATATTTTTGTGCTTTTGTTGCCAATATTGTATACTTTAAGGATGGTTGGTGTGTTAACAAGCTCAGCTTCTTTTGTGAATATTGCAAAATGAAAGTTATATTGCAACTTCAGACCATTAATTTTGTCTCAAATTCTTCTTTAAATTAATGCCTGTTTTTATCAAATTTGACCTCTTTCTGTAAGTGGGAAAACTAGAGTTAGCGTAATGTATGGATCAAATAGTCCTTGACAAGGTGCTCTTCAAGGGGCTCCAGAACCACCCACTCGCCCGAAATATATCTCTTACTGTCTTATCACAGTACCATTAATTATTTATTTCTCTGAATTAATTTCTGTGTCTTCAGTAATCCCTTATTAAAATTAATTCCCTCCCAAGTCAATGAGATAGAAGCCACTGATCAGTTATCAACCTCCTAACAGAGATGAGTTTGTCCACCTGCTTTGCTCCAAGTGGAAAGCAGAGAAGAAAGGACACGGGAAAGGCATGCTTTATTGGACGTGAAAAGTAAAGGTTTCCAGGCACAAAACTTGGGTGAGGCATTACTGTGATCCTGAGCTACTGGAAGGTGGCATGAAAGCTCACTTTGTTCATGGTTGGGGGGTAGCAGAACCTCAAGAGAGAAGAGCAGAATTATGAGTTCTTCAGGCAAGGATGGACCGTGTCTTATTTGGTGCCTAGTATGTGTCCTAAATGATGAAAAAGTTAGGGAAAGCCAAAGAAAATTTCATCTTCTGTGCTTAACAGTTTTGTCAACTTTATCACTTATAATAGGTCCATAGGTCTATCACGACAATCAAATAAAACCCTTTTTAGCACTTTCTTCTTGTGTCTGTTTAGCTGAACTAGGCAGGGTTAACTTTTCTACTCAGTGGATCCAATTACTCCTTTTCTAGAAATACATCTCCACAGGGTTTTATTCCAAACTTTTTGTTGTGTCAGGTCAGCCTTAGGAAAGCACTCACCCTAGTTCATTCCAGGACATTAATTAGCCCGAAATGTTTACTTTTATAACACCCCACAGATTTCCAGGTCAAGGTTCCCCACCAAATATCACATATTGGCTAGATATCAAATAAACCAAAGAGGCCGCAACTTTCTCTTATGCTTCTCTGAGATTTGTTGGGTCATTTGGGCCACCCACATCATGTTGGGTGGTTTTTAAAAAGGGTAACAGGTACCCGTAGCTTTACCTTTAGAGAACTGTGATATAAAATAATGCTGCTGGCTTCCAACAAGGTCAATATGTGAGAGGGGTGATTGAAGAGCACCTCTGCATTTTTAGAAAAGGACAATCAATTACTTTGTTTTAATTTTCATAGCAGCATGCCCTTGACTTAGGCTGTATCTGCTTCTACAGAGAGATCCCTACTTTAGAATATTTCAGCATACAGTAATTTGTGAAAATATTCCTTTTACCAGCTGGCTGCTAGTTCAAATTGGCTATATGACTAAGTTTTAACTAGTCACACCACACAGTAGGATGATCAAAATTGCATTCTATATATTTATGCTTATTGGGATATATTATTAGCACTTACTTTGTTAAAATCTCCATGCTAGAGATTCAGCATCATTATTTCATCAATGTTAACAATAGCATTATGGGATAAGGATTAATGTAGGGACTTGGAAATGAATGTACAGAAAGGTCCTTAGTAAGTGATGAGTCCAGTCCTTTAACTCAAGAATTAATTTGGAAGCCAAAATTATTTCCAATGAACCATCTTGTTTTCTGCTGATGTAAAAGTTAGAATCGTTTTTAAAATTGAATTTAGCAACTACTACAGCCTTCCAAAAGAAAAAAAAAAGAAACTGCCATTTTCCCAGTCTGCAATCCAAGACTATTAAATTTCTTCTACGACCCATCCTAGGAACTTTCTCCTCACAGTGTTGTTACGCACCCGCTTTCTGATCCAGAACCGATTACACATTTTCAGAGTCCAGAGTGCTAACCATCATACCATGGAACCTCACTGACTACACATTTTCAAAAGTACGATAGAGTAAGGGAAGCCCTTGGGTAGCAGACATGAGTACTGGCCTCCTCACACCAAGAACCCACTGTCATTTCTGCAGAAAAAATCCTATGGTTGCAGCCACAGGGCAGGCACTGGCACTTTCTTCCATCCAAGTTTACTTTTTTCCACGTAGATTAATTGGTATCACACATTGTTTGTGTTGGGGTGGGGTTTTTTTTTTAATTATTTTATTTTATTTGTGTTGGGGTAGGAGGGTTTTTTTTGGTTTTTGTTTTTTTTAATTTTACTTTAGGTTCTGGGGTACGTGTGCAGATCATGCAGGGTTGTTGCATAGGTGCATACATAACCAGGTGGTTTGCTGCCTCTATTCCCCCTTTAACTATATCCGGTATTTCTCCCCATTTTATCCCTCCCCGCCCCCTGCTGTCCCTCCCCTAGCCCCCGCAACTGCCCCCAGTGTGTGATGCTCCTCTCCCTGAGTCCACTTGTTCTCATTGTTCAACACCCGCCTATGAGTGAGAACTTGCAGTGTTTGGCTTTCTGTTCTTGTGTCAGTTTGCTGAGAATGATGGTTTCCAGATTCATCCAAGTCCCTACAAAGGACAGGAACTCGTCATTTTTTATGGCTGCGTCATATTCCATGAGGTGGGAGTTTTGATTGAGAACTTTTGTCATGATATTTTGTCAGGGACAAAGACTGACCTGTAAATTAAGAACAGAAAAGAAGGCACAGAGCCAATGTCACGACTTTCCTGCAGGAGCCTGAGCCTTTTCCTCCTCACTAGGTGTACCCACAGTTTTTTTGTAATCCATCACCTTGATCCTTATCTCCTCTTTCCTAACTTTGCTTTCTTGCTTATTATTTCAATTCTGCTTACCAGATTTGCTGCTTTAAAACTCGTTAGCTTAAAAGTGGCAGCCTGGACTCACATTCCTAATTCCTCTTTTATAAAGGCCATTGCTTTTGATTTTGTCAGTCTTAGGCTATGCCCCAGCTATGGTTCTGTCCACCACAGCAGCTCTGCAGAAAGGACGTGAGACTTGTTTCTGAGAAGTTCACCCATAACATTAGTTGAAATTCCTTGTTACTACATTTAGATTTTAAAATGGAATGTAGGTATCTCTTGCCTATAATCTCAGCACTTTGGGAGGCTGACGTGGGTGGATCACCTCAGGTTAGGAGTTTGAGACCAGCCAGGTGAAACCCCATCTCTACTAAAAATACAAGAATTAGCCAGCGTGCTGGCAGGTGCCTGTAGTCCCAGCTACTAGGGAGGCAGAGACAGGAGAATTGCTGAACCCTGGAGGCAGACATTGCAGTGAGCTGAGAGTGCACCACTGCACTCCAGCCTGGGTGACAGAGTGAGACTCCATCTCAAAAAAAAAAAAATTAAATGTAGGTATCAATCAAAACAGAATAGGGAAACTAGCATTTATTATCTCATACTCCAATGGTATCATTTTATTTTTTGGAGTGTGAGTCATTCACAACATACTCTGTTTAATTTTCTCAAATCCCTGCTGTACAGACAGCACAGAACAGAAAGTAAAATTATGAAAAAGTAAAGTCAACAGTTGGTAGGAATTTCTATTTTTGTTTCTAAAATAGAAAAAAAATAGATCTTTTAAAATCATGGCATATTATGTGTCCAAGAAAAAAAATAAAAGGAATACTGGAAAAAAAGAAAGTAAAAATAGCTCAGTGGCAATTTAATAACTGACGAAACTTATCCCCTGTGCTGGAAAGAGTTTAAAACCTTTACCTGCTGTCGCTCACACCATAGAGATTTAGTGTTCATAGCTGAAACCTAACATTGGATGCGGAAGTATGTGATTACAATTCATTGATTCATCTTGCAAAAGGCATTCCTCTGCTTAATATGTGTCATACTATTTGTTTAAAGAAAATAAGAGTCCTCAAGTTTGGAAGTGTAAAAAAATAGACTCAAAGGATGAGAAAGAACTGAAATACATGTGTACAAATAACATTAGGACACCTGAAGGTAATCAGATCTGCACCTGGTATTCAACAAACTATAGGTCAGGTGTTCTTCACACAGAAATACTTTAAAAGTGAGGAGGTTGGTTGGAATCCTATATAATCAGACACTGTCAAAGCATAAAAGAGAAAAATATCTCCCCCATGAAAGCAAGAGCAGAGGCAACCTATGCCATTGAATCCTTATCTCTTGGATTTTCCTCTCTGCTCCCCATAATTCAAAACAGGCAGGCAGCAGGCTATACAGATGGAGATGCAACAGCCAGAGTCCACGTGGAGCATTAGAGATCTGGCTAGTTGTCTAGTTAACAGTCAGCTATTTTTAGATAATACCCACAGTTGTATTGCAAAAATGAAAAAAAAAAAAAGATGGATTTATCTTGCATTCAGTATATAAAAATAATTGTACAGGTTGGTGCTTGGGCATGAGCCATTTTTCTCAAATTTAGATTCTTTTCTGATTACTCAAACTGACTTCCTTTGAAATCAACAGCAAACAGACCCTGTTGAAATGATGCTATGGGTAACATTAGTGACATATTACAGTTTTAGGTCCCAAAAGAAATGTTTTAGATACTGCTTATTATTTGCATATAGTTTTTTTGTTTTTTACTTTGGACAAGCAGTTGGCAGAGTAACTTAGAGACCTCCTTACATGTCATACTCACACATCATACAAGGTACAGAGGAGAAGCTATGTAAGTCTGTACTCATCAAAATGAATTGCTGGGATTCCTCAGCCAGCAGGCAACACTGGGGAGAGTTAATAGAATTTGGGTGCTTAATGAGGCTTATTCATTTAGGTAATAAAATGATGTGGGGAAAGAAGCAACTGTATGAGATTGACAAGTATGTTTTTTGCAAAACATTTTTTATACGTATAGTTACGTCAGCAGATATTTAAACTATATTTTATATTATAAGTCAGTTTACTAATCACAAGTCTTCAGTTCAGTAACTAGACTGGCAGTCATATTAGCATATTTGACAGAAGCAAGGTTTGAAGTTATCTATGATGATTTTAACAAAATAAAAGAAACAACAATAACAAAATCTTACCATCTTCATTTAATGCCTTTGCCAGCATTATGTTCTATATCCCAGTGACACACACACACACACAAACACACACACACACACAGACAATTACATAATCCTTGCTCTTAAATTGCTTATAAAACAATAGGGAGAAAAAGACTGATGTAATAGAACCTATTTTTGTAAGGAAAGTACAAACCCTATGCTTTATGTTTCAGTAGAAGAAAGAAGCATTTTGGGTAGAGAAATGAGGAAATATTTCATGTTATAAGAAAGATTGTGAAATGGGTCTTCAAAAGATGGATAATATGGGCCGGGCATGGTGGCTCAAGCCTGTAATCCCAGCACTTTGGGAGGCCGAGGCAGGTGGATCATGAGGTCAAGAGATCGAGACCATCCTTGCCAACATGGTGAGACTCCGTCTCTACTAAAAACACAAAAAAAAGAAAAATTAGCTGGGTGTGGTGGTGTGCGCTTGTAGTCCTAGCTACTCAGGAGGCTGAGGCAGGAGAATTGCTTAAACCCGGGAGGCGGAGGTTGCAGTGAGCCAAGATTGTGCCACTGCACTCCAGCATAGCGCCTGGTGACAGAGTGAGACTCTGTCTCAAAAAAAAAAAAAAGATGGATAATATATCAAATGGTAAAGAAGGGAAGGGCATTTCAATAGAAAGTCCAGTTAACAAAGGAATGACAGTGGAGATGTATTAACTATGTTTAAGAAATTATTACTACACCATATGGATGGGACGTGATGGTTATGATTGGGAGGCGATTATAGACAAGCTGGAAAGGTAAGTTGGAAGGTTGTCTGAAAGGCCTTAGATAGCAGGTAAATGCAACTACAGTGATGACTCTTGTTTCACAATTGGACAATTCTAAAGAGTTTCTAATTGTCTCATAGCAATCTATGTCTGACATTTCTATTCTGTTATTAGTCATGACCCTTAATTAATCTAACTTGCAACCCCCAGAATACAAATATGTTATTCTCCAGGCCAAAGGATTCCTCTAGCCTTGATTATTGTTACCTTTCCAAAGACATTTATCAAGGTCACATGTTTCGTTAGATTTGGAAAGTCAGCTCTCAAGGACAAACCTGAGGGATTACTGGTTGCCAGTGAACTCTTACTAGTTTCTCTTGCTTCAGACATGAGGGTCAGCTCAGTGCCAGCTGCTTGGGCAGTTTTATTGCCCAGATGCCAGTAAGTTAAAGTGGTGAAGTCCTTCGCTTCTCCACATATCCCAGACATTAGCTTATGTTTACTGCCTTTTATTCTAATGCTCATTAAAAGAAAGAGGGGAACAAAGGTCTCCTAATCATGTTTCCAGTTGTCCACCATTCACTTATTTGCAGAGTATTCGGTTCATTATTTTTTTCATGATTCTTTATTTTCCTTTATTATTTCCACTGAAAACTTTCCAGTGTACTAGTTTTGTAAACGTTCTTTCCTCTTTTGTACTCTTACTGTTTTTTCACTTAATGAGATTATTTTTCTGCTATAACATGATTCTAGGAAAAGATTCAGATTGTTCTAGTTAAAAGTCAATTATACCTTGGACAAACTAAGAAGTTTGTCAAACTTCTTAAAAGGATAAGAGTCAATTAATTTAAAAATTTGAGTACAGGTACTATGCTAGATGGCTTGAATCTAAACACAAAGTTGAAGTGACCCTTCAGAAATTAGACCGATTATTTTTATTAATTCTGTGAAATCATTATATTTGGATAAAATCGAGCAACTTTCAACCCAAACATGTACTCCGGAAGAGATACTACAACACATATGGCTAAGTGACATCAATACATGCAATTCTGTCACTTTCTCCTTAGTAATGTTGCTCTACTGCCCCTCCCATTCTTTGTGGATTGTTGTAGGGATAGACTACTATGTATTTGTAAGAGTAAATATCAATCAAGGCTTATTGGATCTTGATAACTTCAATAGTAATAGTGTTTACAAGACTGTTGGGATTTCATTATGGTGGGGAATATTATATTGCCCCTGATTGTTTTGTCTTAACAAGCAAAAAGGAGGCTAAGGATGTGATCGCTGGTATACTGTCACCTCACTGATGGCAGTGGAGGGAACTTTCTTGGGAAATATGTGATGATGAAGCAACAGATCTCTAAATAGCTCACTGAGCATCTCTGTGTCAGAGGAGTTGGCCACTGACCAAGAAGTGGGGCTTGCCTAATTTCACAGACCAAGAAAAGCAAGTAAGTAGATGTAAAGAGATCTGAGACAAAGGGTGACACGGACAAAAGTTGCTAGTATCTTTTCCCATATGCTTTGTCTAATTGAGAAATAACCAATTATCTTCTACCTTGCTATCCTAGTGAAACAAAGGAAGTGTTATTCCCCTTCTTGCCCAGCAGCATAAGTAGGGAAAAAAGCAACTTAAATAGGGAGGAAGCAGACCACCTTGGTTTCATTTTGGTTTGGTTCACCATTGGTCAATTTCAGTATTATTGTTTGGAGAAATAAATAAATTTCTTCTCTGATTTTTTTTGTCTCCTCAAAACAAGTAGCTTATCATTCTGTTTCAAATAATAAAACAATGGAAGACTACGAAACAGGTGCTGTTGGAAGGGGAAAAATTGAATGCTGTGTCCTCCAAGGTGGCCTGTGCAGGCAACAGGAGTAATAGGAATGATTAAACCCTGTCGGATGGGGTTAGGTTTTTGGAGCTTTCTTGCCTCGTGACAGGCTGTGACAGCCAAGTGGCACTGAAGCAGAACAAACTCTGATGGCAGTTTGCTGTGAGCAGTGCAACTGTCAAAACTGCTGTACGAAAGCAAACGTTAGGGCTAGAAACCAGCAAAGTTTTGCGACCTGACTACTCACATGCTGATGGCCAGAATGTCTTCACAAGTAAACTCCAGGTTATTCTCCTGTCTGGGGCATTCCACTATTATGCTCAGGACTGCCTAGCTCCTTCTGCATTCTGGGGATTGTCAGTTTTCCGTATTAGAACACAACATCCTTTCTTTGGAAAAGTACTAGCCAATCCTCCTATACTCATGTAGAGTGCTAATATACATGTATGATCATACAATCCATACACAGTTTATCATATTTTGTGTTGGGGGTGATCACAGGCAATCCATAAAGCGAAACCCTGTCTGTGGGTGAAATCGAGTTCCAATTATGTAGCTGTTAGAATAGGTTACAGCACAGATGTAAACCTGCCGTCACAAACAGGGTGAAATACTTCACACCCAAAGCTAAAACAGTGAACTTAGCGTTGTCACTAGTTTCTTGAAAACCTGAAAAAAAATTACTTTACACCCATGTGGTTTCACAAGTTTTTATTAGAAGCCACAATACACACTTTTTGCCAGCAGTAAATGAGAAACCTTCCAACATTGTAATAGCATGGGGAGAGTTTCTCGGTCTCTGTCATCTTATGGGAATTCTCCCACTGAGTTTCCATAGGTTGCAGAGAATGACAAGGTGGCCCAGGGTCTGTATCATATGCAGACTCAATTTTAGCATTGCATGCTGTCATATTTCTCATGTTTTGGAGAGTCCAAAAGGGAAGATGTAATTCAAGCGTTCAATCGTCAGGGTGCTGGGTGTCTTACCTCCAATGAGATCAAACAGTCCAAGTGTAATAGAAACTAGGAATTCTTATCAGATCCCAAAATCAGTTTTTCTAAGAAAGCTCGTCTGAAAGGCCTCATGCATGCATTCCTACAGGCTTTAACAAGTTGGCATACTCAACACTTTACAGTAAGCAAAAGGGTTACCACTTACATCTAGCTCATAAAGGTAATACTCATTAATTTATAAAATATCTCTTGAATGAAAAATAACCTACCCATACCTGTGAGCCCCAAATAAATCATGAGACTTATGATTTAGAAGTTTCTTCTTCCTTACCTGCAGCTGAAAGGGGAAACAAAATCATTCCACTTTTACTGTTAGAAGAACATATTTTTTAAAGGATAGTAAATTAGCTTGTGCTGGAAGCATCTATTTTCTTGCCTTCATTGTTGCCAACTCCCTCTGTTTTCTTTGATCTATGATTTGCAAGCTACTATTATTATTTATGTGTTCTACAAATACGACAAGTGACACCTCCCCTTCTCCAGCCCTAAGCCACAAATATGAAAGGAGTAAATGCTGTTTATTGTGACAGTTGGCCTTTTGTGTGGGGAACAATGACAAACCGCACCACTGACAGCTCGCTACTGTTTTTAGTGCTGCTCCCCACCTCACTTCCCCAGTGCTCTCCAGAATCTGAGGATGGATGGACTTAAATAAAAATGCTTAGTGAGAATCTGTTGCATTCATTTACCTCCCAATGAGCTCCTTTGGGGACATGTATCGGATAAAGGACAGAAGGCCTAGCAGCAGCTGGACAGTTAAAAGTTTTTGCACATCTTTGGGGGAAAAGGGGAGGAGGCTTCTTAGCTTGCTAAAACAAAGATCTCTAACCACTGATGTACTTAGCTTTTTAAACATATTTTATTTTAAAATCACACAGTGTAAAGATAATGTGAAGAGGGGAGGCAGATCAGAGCCATTTATGAATTTTTGGAAAGATTTCCATTTCCTCAGCCTGGGAACTTTCCACAGAGCAGCAGTTGTGTAAAAAAGAATTGGAAGGACCAAAATGTTTGAGGTTTTCCAAAGGGCCTACACTAATTAGCTTTGTAAGCTGTGTTAAGATGCTATGTTTACAGGATAATTGCACCTTACGGAACAGAATAGATTAATAAATAAAAGAATCACTGTGATTTTTGTATACCCAACTTTGAGCTAAGTGCAAGCTTGTAAATATTTGACAGCCAGCCTGCTTTCATCTGATGTCATTAGACAGGAAAGATTACTACAAGCCAGCACCTACATCAGGCCTCACAAAGAGATTACATTTGAGGACATGTAGTTCTGTTTCCTCTTGTTTTCAGTGGTTTGTGAAAAGAATATTCAACACCCTCTGGAATTACACTTTTAAAGAAGTAAATTTTTAAAAAGCAACTGTGTCTTCTACCAAGTTTTTATTTTAGGAAACACATTAAAAAATCAATACCAACTCTTTCCATTGTTAAAAAAAAAAAACTCATATTTCACAAAAATTGTTTAAGTGATTTATTTTCATTCTTTGATATAAAATCTTCTACCAGTAGCTCTTAACTATTTAAAATACAATTTAACCATTTAAAACCTACTGCTTATAACAGCTGCCTCGCAGAATTTTCCTTTAATGAAGGATGGGAGGCAGGAGTGGCTGGAAATAGAGAGTGCAAAATGAGTTAAAGGAAAGTTGATGAACTCAGAAAAGTAAGAATTAAAGAAATGAGAAAATTAAGCAGTATATAATATGAAATAATTTATTAAAGGTATGAGAATGAAATCAAATTCATCATGTGACAATAAATGTAAATGAGGGTTCCAATAGAGAGACAAAGACTTAGATTGGGATAAAAGACAAAACCCATCTGCTTGTAAAAAACACATCAAAAATAAAGCTTTAAAACAAGTTTGAAAGTATAAGGATAAACAAGAAGTGCCTGGTAAATGTAAAAACCAAAAAAAAAAATTGGAGTTGCCCTATCAATATCATCTCAAGTAGAACTCAAGATTATAGCCATAGAGCAAAAGGAGTATTATGGAAGTAGAAAATTATCTGTTCATAAACATGAAGGATTATAAGTGTATTTGCACCAAGCAATATAGCTGTGGAATACGTAATTCAAACTTCCAGAAATGTAATTGGATAAAATCAAATGATAAATAGGGATTTTGCTTGTAAAATTCTAAGAGTCATAATTAAGTAAAGAAGAAAAAAGCAATAATTTAAATAATGCAATCAACAGGTGCTCCTGTGTGTGTGTGTGTGCATGTGTGTGTGTGCGTGTGTGCGCGTGCGCACGCACATGTGGATAAACAGGTAGATAAAATGATAGATATTTAATAAACTATTATATCATGCTTACATCAAGAAAAGCATGTCGGATTTCTTCTGAGGTTTGACATATTAACTCATAAATTCTTCCTAACAGCCTTTTATAGATAGAAAACTGAGGCACTAACTAAACAGTTAACTTGCTTAATACTACATGGCCAGAAAGCAGCAGAACAGACTTAACCCAGGAGGTCTGGCCCTAGGGCCTACGGTCTTGAGACTCAACCACCATGCTGCCTACAGAGAATATATGCACTTCTCTTATTCCATGCAAAAATTATTAAAAATTACTCATGAATTTGATATAACAAACTTTCACAAAGTTCAAAACATCGAGATTTACAGAGCATATTCTCTGGGCATAAGCCAGTCAAACTAAAAGTCACCAGTGGAAAGATTTCCCCTCCTCCTCCAAAAAACAATCTCCACCTATAGATTTAGAAGCCTATTATAATTAATTTCTGAATCAAACAGGATCCCAAAACTAAGATTAAAAATAATTTAGCAGTTAAATCTGCCATAATTATTCCCCTTATACATGACACTTTTCACTCACCACTCTATTGTTTTTTAAACTGCTAATAAAATTTCTAAATATTCCCCTAATTCCCTTTATTTGCAGTAATCTAGTCACTTAGGTATATCTATATTGAATTTAATAGACCACGATTGTATAATTTCCCACTGTTAACACAGAATTAGTTTTATACCTTTGTAAGTATATATTATTTGTAGTTTAATTTCTCTGAAGTTGGACCTATTATGGTTATGATAGTGGGATGTATGACCTAAAAACTTCAATCAGTTGCAAACCAGAAGACATTTTAGGGCTTCAAGGGAGAAGGTAGTCACTTCTGAGAAGTTTGTTAAGTAGGATATGGTCAATTTGACCAACTAGCTGTTCTTCCCTTGTGATTTGCCTGCCCTTGATGGCCACTACCTTCCTCTTCTTCTCCCTTGAGAATCATATGGTTGATGATTATCCCTTCTGACATCTTATTACCTTCCTTACCCTGGGTTTTAACCCTTGAGGATTATTATACGTTCTTTGATTTTTTTTCCTTCCATTATCTACCCCCCATAAACACACCCCACACACACACTTAATCATGAATGATAATTTATTATAATGATATAAGTTATCATTCGTGATTACTTTAGTTGTTCATATTTTAATCAAATCACTCTAAATGTCTCTATATTATCAGTTGCTTAGTCAAGACAAGAGTTCACGGTTTTATTGATCTTTTATTTTTACCATCAATTATACTAAGCTGGTAGGAGAAAAACCTCATCATTATCAGTCTTACAGTATATTATCATTGTCATGGTTATTGATGGCTACAATGAAAATTGTGCTTATACACGAGAGATGAATCATCTCTCATAACTGCAGTATAAAGTAAATAGCAAGTTAGCGTGGTGACATTTAGGAACGAGGTCCAACATAAACAACTTGCAGCATTGAATGAACTACTTAGGTCACTTATTTGTGCACAATAAAATAAGGACTGGTAATTTGCATATCACAGTCCACCATTAAAATAAAATGCAGAAATAACTCACATTCTCTGAAGACTTTGTCATGAATAATGGGCTTACTAGACAAAAAAAAATGATCATTTTTGAAAACTGATTTCAACCTACTTCTCTACAACCATGTTCTACTAAATATAGACATCTAAAAATATATAAATAATTATAGCATCACATCTAAAAACAAGTGATTTTATTATGAACCATATTATAGTTATTTTATTTTATTCTTCACAAAGATGTTTGAAGAAATCTTTATGTGATTTACCAAAACGTTTTCAATTACCTACTGCTTCCTATCAAGTATTCCTAAGTATTGGGCATATATGGTACATATTCAGACTTAGAGGAAGATTAGCATAATCTATTTTAAAATGTCTAGCACATTGCCTGGCACATAGGTTTTAAAATTTAAAGCATGAATTTAAATGGACAATATATTTGTGGCATTTGGAGTATAAATTATCCATAATCTTAAATACCAATTCAAGAAAATATTTCCAGAACATTATGATTCTTTATAATAATATCTTTCCTTTTATTGTCAAGTTGTGGTGGCTACTGTGTTGGTCCACTTGGACTCACTGGATGATACATTCTCACAAGCAGTTCTTGTTTACTGGCACATATTAGCAGCACAACCACTCCGTCAATATCGTAGCTATTAGGAAGTTTCCTCACAGAATTCAGGAGGGAATAAAGGAAGCAGACAGGTTGAAATTGCCTCCTGGGTCATTTTGAAATGAAAGTGAAAGGTGAAATTTCTTCTGGTCTAATGGGTGAAATTTTCCAAGGATGAAGTCCAGGTGGGTAGTAGTAGAATGAGACTCCCAAGTTCCTGTACAATCTCTCCCTCACTGGCAAACATGTATAGCACAGGATAAAAGTTTGAATGAATCAATCAGTGATGAAAAGCATCTGCACCGTATGTGTCTTCATTTTCATTTCACCTGGATTTTCCCCCACTCCCTCACGTCCATACTCCAGTCTGTTTTGGGGGGCATTGATGTTTAATGCATCATGCTCTCAGAAAAGGTCACTGTGAGCCAACCCAGCCATGGTTTGAAGACTCTATCATAGTGGCAGTTGATTTGGGATGACTATTTTGCTTTAGGCAAGCAGGTCAGCTTCATTTTTGGCTCAACTAATGAGAGTGCTAAGAGTTTAACTTTGGCTGAAGTCCAGCTTCCACAGGTCTGAAGTGAGAAGCAGAGACTGACAAAAAGCCATGTCTTTTTCCACAGCATCAAAACTGATCAGGACATTTTTGCAAAATGATCAACATTTTTACCCCATTATCAAAACTTCTTTACCAGCAACTTTTACAACTTGAACCAATCACTGCTGGAGTACAGCAACTAGAGAACGATATGGTGCCAAATTCTCAGTTAGTTTTTAGTTCTCTGGTTGTATTTGAATTAAAGTAGGAAAGCTATTATTATGTGGAAGAATTTTAGGTAAAATCATAGCTAAATGGACAGCTCTGCCTTACAATTTACATATTAGAGACAGTGGTAGTTAAAAAAAATGAGATTACTACATATTTATTAGCAATACGTATTTGACTTTCAGGGGAAAAATTCACATAATGGAAAAATATGATTGAAACCTTGTGAAACCAATATGACAAATATATAATACTTTCTGTTACATCTCAGCAAGTGGATGATGATTGATGACTATGAATGACAAGGACTATTTATATTTGAAATGAAAATAGGAATCTCCTTTTTTATCTAAGAAATTGGTAGACTACTGTGGAGAGCTAAACTACCATAACAGAAAATAAGAAAATTTTGCTAAAGGAATTGCTGAATAAGGTCAAGACCTTTGACCTTCATATTGTAAATGGTAAATGCTTTGGATTGGTTCTAATGTTCACTCCAGTCAATGTTAATCATCTTTGTCTTTAATACCATAATCATCAACATTGTATTTATCAAATACCCCTAAACCAGTTAACACAATTTCCCGGATAAAGAAGTATCAATAAACAATAACCCTTGGACCAAATCTGGCCCATCACCTGTTTTTATATGGCCCATGAGCTAAGAATTATTTTTGTATTTTTATATAATTGAACAAAATCAAAAGGAAACATACTTTGTAACGTGTGAAAATTATGTAAAATTCAAGTTCTGTCCTTCCTAAATACATTTGTATTGCAACAGAACCACACCTATCACTTTTATTTCCTATGGCTGCTTTTATTGCTACGTCTTCAGAGTTGAGTAGTCACAACAACACTGTACACGCTGCAACGCCTAAAATATTTACCATCTGGCCCTGGGCAGAAGAAGGTTGACAACCTCTGTCCTAGATGATAAATATCCCTTTTAGCACTAACTCAAGTTAATTCTAAACCAGAGTCAAAATTATTTGGGAAAATCAGGTTACTATTTATTACAGAAATACTTAATTTGTGAACTTTAATTTACGTTCTTATTCAGTTGTGGAAAATATTTATGAACACAGAGAGTCTGTTGACATGCACATTGGCAGAACTGTTATAGATAATTTTGATTATGACTTTCTTTACAGCCAGTGTTTGTTGCCTAGAGCTGATTTGTCCAACTGAAAAATATAAATGAGTAACTTTTATTATTCTGCTTCCTTGGTTATAGAACAGTATCCATGTAGTGGAACAATTCAAACTTGACTCGGGGCTATATTACAATATTCTGCTCCTCTAAAAGAAAGATTTTTCAAGTGGAAAATTCAAATTAAGATTTCATTTGTTATGTCTTTTTTAACAAAAGGAAAAACTTCATATTATATTCACAAATTTTAAATGTCCTAATAATTATAAAACATACAATAAGAGAGAGAAACAGGAGAAGAGAGAGATTTGTTGTTGCATGGTTGGCAAACGTGGTAAAAGGATACAATCTCAGAAGGCATTCTCACACTTCCCTTTGATTTACCTGCTCCACTCCACTGCATTTTGCTGCCTTTTAAAACGTCTGACTTTATCACTCAGAACTCCCCATCATGGAATTGTAAGCAATAGTGATTTTCTATGGGCTCTTGTAACGCAACAACCACTAACAAAAGACCATTGATTTCAGAATATGTAAGCTTTGAGTAATTATTTTAGAGTTGGTACTTTGTCTGGCCATCTTATGGTTAATGTGGTTGGTAAATCCACTGTAATTGCTTTACATTCTCCACATGATTGTAAGAATTATTTTTCAGTAACTACTCTGCAAGAAGATAGTGCTTTCATATTTGTTTACCTGAAACTTTTGTGAATTGCTAGAGACCAAGTGTAAATATGTGACTTTGTTGTTTGTTTGTTTGTGACGGGGTCTTGCTCCCTTGCCCAGATTGTAGCGCAGTGGTACAATCTCGGCTCACTGCAACCTTCACATCCCAGGCTCAGGTGATCCTCCCACCTCAGCCTCCCAAGTAGCTGGAACTACAGGTACCTGCTACGAGGCCCGACTGATTTTTATTTTTATGTTTTACAGGAAAGAGGTCTCACTATCTTACCCAGGCTAGTCTTGAACTCCTGGGCTCAAGGGATCCTCTCACCTCAGGCTCCCAAAGTGCTGGGATTACAGATATGAACCACCATGCCCAGCACCATGTGACTTTGAACATGATCTAGAATCATCATGCTCCCTGAGAATGACTTTTCAATTTAAATTCACTTAAGACATTTCCTTTAAAGGAAAACAGAATTAGCAATTTTTAATTTTTCCTATACTATTTGACTCAGAAAGATGTACCTGAGTTTTGTGTTTTTCCCAACAAATTTCTATTTTGTCCTATTACTTTGTTCTTAACAAAATGCTTTGCATGGATCTTTTTTATTTGATTGTGAGGTCTGATCTCTTGGGAAATGTTTATTATGTATGTGTAAAGTTGACATATGTATGATCATAAAAGGCAGGATCTGTGATGTGAAGTCCTTTGAGTGTGATAATGAAAAAATTGGATCCTTACATCATAAAAATCATTTCTTTCTTTCTCATTTGAAAAGAAATGAAGCATTCATAGAATTACCTCATTGATATTAATGATTACTACAACAACCCACTATGAATCTCTGATTTCATGACTGAAGAATAAAAAAGGAAAAGAGAAACCCAATCTGTTGTTACATGTAGAAAAATATTATGTAAGATGACTTAACAAATGTTGATTCAAAAAGAAGCAAACTGTTTTCAATGACTTTAGGGAAAAATAGCGACTTTTAAGTCAAATCATCATAATATGCTGCTAAGCTACCCTTTGGTCATCAATGAGAATTGAAAAATAATATGAGGCACAATAGATAAACACTTATATTACAGAGCATGTGGAATTATGTTCAGATTAAACCCCCAAACATCACCACCAAAATGAAGTACAGCTGCAATCTTGGAGGAAAAATGTTTAGAAAGGAAAATAATGCTATAGATCTGTTATTATTTGCCATAATTTAAAGACATGATACAGTGTGGAAGAGGTACTAGTGTAGTTTAACATACATATTTCCATTTGGGTTTTGTAAAGTGTTATGTAGATAACTGAAAAAGTGGACCAGCAGGAAGCAGAAGAGGACAGGCAGTCAAAAAGCAGCTTTCATTCTGAAATGAGAACAGCGATCCACCTAGTTTATACCAGAAAGAAGCTTGGGAAACATAATCCCGATGGAAAGGGCAGAAGAGTGTGAACTGAGGCTCTGAAATTTCTCTGCATGTTCGGGAGCCCTCATTTTGACTCCCAGATGTGCCTCCATGCCTGGCTCCAGGAAGGTACAACTTCCTTATAATGAAGTACTGAGCCCCTAGAGGATAAGAGCAGGAACTGGGATCCAAATCTCTCTATAAATCCTCTGCACGAAAACTAAAAAGTAAACATAAAGGACAGCAAATAAATCTTTGTGCCTTTTACGTTACTAGGAGACAGGGTAAATTCCAGACTCCAGCAGGGCTCCTACCATTGCGACTGGCTGGTGGTGGATGCAGAGAACAAGGGAGTGGGGGCTTAAGTAACTCCATTGGAAACACAAGCAACACTGAAAAAAATTACCCCCAGAAAGAGAAAGTCCAATACTTGTTGCCAAAGTAATAAACAGGGGTCTAAATCTTGGTAGTTCACAGCACCAGGTACAGAAAAGTGGCTTGGGGTGAGCAGAGTGGAGGTGGCGGTCTCCAAGATCTATTTCTTCTAAGAGAAAAGGAGTTAAATGGAAATATGTGTAGTATACCATAGAAAATGAGAGTGAAGGGAAATAAGTCAGAGGAAAATGATTCCTCAGAAGTAGACATTAAAAGGAAAACCACACAAACACTATACCAACAGAAGAGGGTGTGCTTGAACTAGGAACCCTGACATAAAGTATGTAGATATACAAAAACAAAAATTAAAATTCCATCCAAAGACATTGTAAGGAGAAACAGATCATGTAAACCAAAACATCAACTAATCAAAATTCTCTCCAAAACATTACCACAAAGCAGAAGAGAATTGTTAGCACAGTACTCCAATTTGAATGTAGAATCATCAAACAAGAATTTGGAGATACTTTAAAAAATAGAATCAGAAATTCAAAACTTAAAACCAGAAACAACAACAACAAAAAAGAAAACAAAAACACATTCAATGAAATTCAAATAAATTCAAGAAGTATACTGAAAGAAAACAAAATCTCAGAAATAAGAAATAATTTAGTAAGTGAAATATGGAGAATATATTCAAGTGAAAATCCAATAAGAGATATCCCAGGTTGGCAGGAAAGTAAACAATGCAATGAAGCTGAAATAAGAAGAGGCAAAAAAGAGACAGAAAGTTGCTGAAACAGCAGGTAGGCAAATATGTGTATATGTCCAATACACATATAATTGGAAGACCTGCATAAGAAAAATAAAACAGTGAACAGAGCTAATATGTTAAACTAGAATTCAAGAAAACTTCTGGAAATTAAAGAAACCGAAACCCCACTGTATTGAAATGGCTCACCATCGACCTTGAAAAATTGCCGTGAAACAATTAACTCCAAGACATTTTCTAGTATTCTTGGCTTAAAAGAAAAGAAGTAGAAAACAAAAATCAAAACCTCCAAGCAAAAATATCAAATTATTTGTAGGGATATAAATATTAGGGTAACATTATATTTCTCAAAAGCAACATATTAAAGCAACTCATAGAGTATGAAAACAAATTTTATATCCAGCCAAACCCTTAAAAGATTTTGGAAAAATACTCTTTTTCTATTGGAAGTATAGAAAAATAGTTTTAAATGAATAAGAATTCAGAGAATGCTGCACTCAAAAGCACTTCCTTACCAAGCTACTGGAGGATTAATTTTCTATGACCAAGAAGTAACTGAGGAATGTCACCAAAAATTGATGGTGAGCATTTACTATACTTAATTATAGAACTGAGAATAAAATAAATGTGGTGACACAGGTGCAATATGATTGAAGCATTGAATGTTCTGACAAATTACATTGTCCCTATGTAATTGTTTTACTTTTGTAAAACAGAAGTTTTGTGCCTGCCCTCACTGGATTACGTGGTATTGCCACCCCTTTAATATTTTCATCAGTCTTAGCAAAAAGACTATGTAACCACCTGGCATATTTCCACATTCCTGTGGCACTTAAGAGTAAACTCTTCTGAACTTGGATTGAGAAAAGCTAAAAATGGAAAGAGTTCCCTTTCTTACTCTTCAACAGAGCCTCCTAGAACGTCTAAGATTTGAGTGTGAAGCAGTAATTGCGGTCTAATTTTTTTACTTAAGAGAGATGAATGGAACCACCCATGCATTTCAAGGTTATGTATTTAGAATTTTTGATTAAAAAATATACAATTACAGTTAGTAAATCTGAGTTTTAGAAGTGATTGAAATACCTTAAAAGTGGAAAGTAGCGTGGAAAGAGAAACTATAGGTATTTAGATCTTTGCATTCTTAGTTCCTTTGAATTTTCAAATGAGTATTGTATTAGTCTATTCTCACACTGCTAAAAAAAAAAAGACATACCCTAAACTGGGTAATTTGTAAAGAAAAAGAGGTTCAATGGACTTACACTTCCACATATCTGGGAAGGCCTCACAATCATGGTAGAAGGCAAAAGACACATCTTACATGGCGGCAGGCAAGAGAGAACTTGTGTAGGAGAAATTCCCTTTATAAAACCGTCAGATTTCTTGTGACTTACTCAGTATCATGAAAAAATGCTTGGGAAAGACCCACCCTCATGATTCAGTTACCTCCAACTGGTCCCTCCCATGACAGGTGGGATTTATGGGAACTACAATTCAAGATGAGATTTGGGTGGAGACACAGCAAAACTGTATCAAGAATTTTTAAATAAAAGGGTATTATAGATTTAAATCCAATTCGTATCAATTGTGTAAATTTTCATATACAAGCAATCACGTTATTTTTCATTGGTGAGTTTAAGCAGATCAATGAAGGCTTTAACTTAAACGTTACCTAACAGAGGAGCATCCTTATGAAGCTATGCCTATCTTAAAATTTGGTAAATTCTAGTGAAACAGCGCTTTATCATCAATCAGCATAAGGTGGCTGTGATGTGTAAGCTGGAATCAAACAAGGTCCAGCAAGGAATAAATACATTATAATTTCCATTGAATGAATCATATCAGTAGCACATTGCTTTTCTTGTCTCTGTGACCTAAGTATATGGCTTTTAAATGTGGGAGCTTCAGAATGACCGGGGGGGCTTAAGCTGTGGATCACTGGATCCTATTCCAGAGAATCTTACTCAGTAGGTCTAGGAAGGGAACCAATCATTTATAACATTGACAGGCATCTCAGGAAATTCTGAGACAGGTGATTCATAGACCACGGTTTTGGGAAAAATTGGTCTATGAATTAGTTTTTCAGGGAAATTGTGATTTTAGATAAATCCCAAGCTACTTGTCTTTAAGGCCTATTTTTATATAGTCTATTAATCTAAGTGAGAAGGAGAAAATCATATTCATCTAATTAGGAAGACTGAGAAATTTAAGTGAAAAAGAGGACATCCATGAAAATGGTTAGGTATCCTCAGATTTAAGAAAAATCCATATGTGTAACTGATTATAAATTTAAATTAATGCATATTGACAAGTAATAATTTTAATGTAAGTGCAGATGACAAATGCCTATTCAACTGAAAACTGTGAAAAAGGTTATTTAAACCTTGGTCTGTAGACATGCAGACCATTAATATAAAAAACTAGTCAATCTGAAAATTATTTTGCAGAGTTTTGGATAAAGGGTGTAAAGTACAATTATTTGACCTTTTTGACTATTACTTTTAAGCAGTAGTAATCATTTAGGGGCAATTTTGTGCCCCAGGGGACATCATCAATATCTGGAGACATTTTTGATTATCAGAAATAGAAAAGGGATTTGTGCTCTGCTACTGATTCTAGTGAGTAGAGGCCAGGGATGACCCTAACTGGTCTGAAACTTACCAGACAGCTCCTCGCAGTAAATTATCCAGCCCAAAATGTTAATAGTGCCAAGGTTGAAAAACTCCACCTCACAGTTTTATTTTAATTATTGTGTGTTAAACCAATTCTGTCTAAAACTTTCAGACTCTTTACTCATACTCTTAGTAGAAAAATATGTCTTAGCTTTAAAGGGAAATTGATTATTCAACAGTAAAGTCTTTCTGTATGAACCAAAATGTTAGATAAATTCAGTGTTCCTTTGTCATACAGTTTTAGTTTTTTCTGTCATTAGCATGGTATTATGTTATGATACCAGTGTCAATTTATATTACAAAATGCTATGCCTTTTTTCTATCAAACCAAAAGTTATTCGTAAGTATGCTTTTATTAAAATATTGGCTACATTCCTATCAAAGACACAAATATCAAATGATTTATTATGATGTGATAGCAGGAGACATAAAATATTTATGGCCCTCAATGTTTTCTCAATCTTATAGGCAATTAAAATATAAGAACAACATGAAAACATAAAATGTCTAGAGAAGATGAAACCCATCTTGCCATCTCTCTCATTTACTTTATTTCCATTTCCTTTCCTTTTTTAAAATCTTGACTTAGAAATTTTGTTTCATTGTGAACATTTGAAGGCTTTCAAGATAATGACCTTCATTGAAACTTAATTCTTGTTTTCAAGATATTTTTTTCTTTTAGCAAGGAGTGCTTATCTGAGCTTTTTGATATGTGAATTTCATTATGGAATTGATAATTGTTTGATTGGATTTTATAGGGTAGCCATGATTTTAAGGGGGTCATTTAAGTCAGCTTTACTTATTATCTTTAAAAGATATTCATGCAGATGATCTAACTCAACTCTTGTAAAGAATCTGGAAAAAGCATAGAAATGTGACTTTGTCTGTCACTAACAAATGGTATATAACCTTGGATATTAAACACTCTGGGCTTCAGTTTCCACATGCAAAAGAAAGATTGCTGTGTTTAAAGTGTAAACTTTAGAATGACACAGCCTGTTTTCTTTTTTTTGTTTTTTTTTTTTTGTTTTTTTTTTTTTTGCTGTTTAGGTTTTGGGGTACATGTGAAGAACATGCAGGATTGTTGCATAGGTTCATACATGGCAATGTAGTTTGCTGCCTTCCTCCCCATCACCTATATCTGGCATTTCTCCCCGTGTTATCTCTCCCCAACCTCTCTATCCCCTGCTGTCCCTCCCCTAGTCCCCCCTACAGACCTCAGTGTATGATGCTCCCCTCCCTGTGTCCATGTGTTCTCATTGTTCAATACCCACCTATGAGTGAGAACATGCAGTGTTTGATTTTCTGTTCTTGTGTCAGTTTGCCGACAATGATGGTTTCCAGGTTCATCCATGTCCCTACAAAGGACACAAACTCATCATTTTTTATGGCTGCCTAGTATTCCATGGTGTATATGTGCCACATTTTCCCCGTCCAGTCTATCATCAATGGGCATTTGGGTTGGCTCCAAGTCTTTGCTATTGTAAACGGTGCTGCAATGAACATTCCTGTGCATGTGTCCTTACAATAGAATGATTTGTAATCCTTTGGATATATACCCAGTAATGGGATTGCTGGGTCAAATGGAATTTCTGTTTCTAGGTCCTTGAGGAATCGCCACACTGTCTTCCACAATGGTTGAACTAATTTACATTCCCACCAACAGTGTAAAAGTGTTCCTATTTCTCCACATCCTCTCCAGCATCTGTTGTCTCTGGATTTTTTAATGATCACCATTCTAACTGGTGTAAGACGGTATCTCAATGTAGTTTTGATTTGCATTTCTCTAATGACCAGTGATGATGAGCATTTTCTCATATGTTTGTTGGCCTCATGTATGTCTTCTTTTGAAAAATGTCTATTCATATCCTTTGCCCACTTTTGAATGGGCTTGTTTATTTTTTCCTTGTAAATCTGTTTTAGTTATTTGTAGATTCTGGATATTAGCCCTTTGTCAGATGGGTAGATTACAAAAATTTTTTCCCATTCTGTTGGCTGCCGATTCACTCTAATGATTATTTCTTTTGCTGTGCAGAAGCTCTGGAGTTTAATTAGATCCCATTTGTCTATTTTGGCTTTTGTTGCCAATGCTTTTGGTGTTTTAGTCATGAAGTCCTTGCCTATGCCTATGTCCTGAATGGTTTTGCCTACGTTTTCTTCTAGGGTTTTTATGGTGTTAGGTCTTATGTTTAAGTCTTTAATCCATCTGGAGTTAATTTTAGTGTAAGGTGTCAGGAAGTGGTACAATTTCTGCTTTCTGCACGTGGCTAGCCAGTTTTCCCAATGCCATTTATTAAACAGGGAATCCTTTCCCCATTGCTTGTTTTTGTCAGGTTTGTCAAAGATCAGATGGTTGTAGATGTGTGGCGTTGTCTCTGAAGACTCTGTTCTGTTCCATTGGTCTATATCTCTGTTTTGGTACCAGTACCGTGCTGTTTTGGTTACTGTAGCCTTGTGGTATAGTTTGAAGTCAGGTAGCGTGATGCCTCCATCTTTGTTCTTTTTGCTTAGAATTGACTTGGCTATGTGGGCTCTCTTTTGGTTCCACATGAAGTTTAAGGTAGTTTTTTCCAGGTCTGTGAAGAAGGTCATTGGTAGCTTGATGGGGATAGCGTTGAATCTACAGCCTGGGTTTTATCCTGGCTAAATCGCTTCCTAGGTGTTGACCATGGGCACTTTAACCTGTTAAGCCTCAGTGTCACCATCTACAAAGTGTATATAATAGTGGCTCCTCTTCATAGGGTCAAATAATATAAACCTGTCAAGTGCTTAAGCTACAGTTAGCACTTAATAAAAGGCATATGTAATTATTATTAAAACATTTTTATGATTTTAAAATCTGATCATTCATCAATGGGTTAAAACATTAAATATCTACATAAAGCCATCAGATATATTCACATCCAGGTACAAATAAATTGACTCAAATCATTTGCATGGATTCAGTGTGGTGTCTACTAACTAATTCGTGGAATTTTTTGCACTATTTTTAATCATTGGTTTTGGGAATGAAATACATCTGAAGTGTACTATTATTTGCAGCTATAATATATGGGAGGAATTGGATGTTATACTTATTGGATGTTTATCTAATCACTTACTATATTCCTTTCATTGAGATTTTAATTCTTGTGTTAACCAGTGTCTATTAAATTTATAGAGCCTAAAACTAAGGGGAAAGCATGTCATCTATGTTTAATAGTTAAGAATTTGTACATCAATAATATGGTACAATTTTTAGAAAATAAACTACAGTTGTGTTTAAAAGTTATGAGACACATTGGAACCCTTAGTGGCTATGCCTAGTCAGAGTGGGAAGGAGTAGAACCCAATAAAATCTAATTCTTGAATATGCAGTTTGGAGCTGGGGGTTAAGTGTGAAGGGTCTTGGAAGGAAGATCCATAAATGTGATTATGATATTACAGAAAAGCTGTCTGAAGAAAGTTTTTTAAAATTACTATGTAGATGAGAAGGTTGAGGGGTTACATATATGAATAAATAATTTACAGAAAATGTGACTATTCATAGTATTTTTGAAGCCAAAATAACAAATTGACTTACATTACAATTGAAAAAATTATGATTAGATGCAATTTATTGAGGTAAGGCTATCACTTGCCAATGCTAACCTCGCTGTCTTAAGAGTGAGGAAGATCACAGATAAAATTTTATATTTGTACTCAAGAAATATATCATTTAGTAGGATGGAAATCATGCACACATTGCCCCACAAACACCTCTATGATATGCATGTTAGTACATCAAAGCTTAAGACCATTCTCATTACAATAACAGCAAATATCTGTTGCAGACTTACTACGTGCCCCACACTCTGTTAACACTTCATATCATTATCTCTTTTAATCCTCATGATCATCCTTTGAGGCAGATACTATTGTCATCCCTGTTTAACAGATGATAAGACTAAGGATCCAACCAATTAAGAAACTTGGCTAAGCCTGTAGTTTCAGTAAGGAATGGGTGTTCAGTCCAGGTTCCTGAATCTTCAAAGCTCTTAACCATTGCACATGCAGAGAACAAGATGTTATGAGCACGCCTGGTAGAATTCTGATTATGAAATATTTCATGGCGGCAATAAACTTGAATGTGTGCCTTTAAAGATGTGAAGAATTTCCACAGAAATAGAAAGAAAGGAATTCCAGGATGGGAAAAAGACATGAACAAGTATATAGATTAGATATGAAAGGTATGTTGAGTGATCTTGTGGAAATGGAGTGTTTATGGGTGGCAGGAAGAGATGTTCCTTCAAATGTAATAGGTGATGCACTGCAAATGTAATATGCAATTATGTTATGCTACATGTACTTTGGACTGCATCTTCTAGGCCAGTGGATGCCAAGGGTTGAAGAAAAAAAGCAAGTTTGGTAAAGGTATAGTTTACATACACACGAGGCTTCCAAGCAAGATTCACTGTTATAGGGGGTCAATGTCAATGATGGAAATGTATCAATCTCTCATTTGGATTGATTGAAACAACTCTGCCTTGTCCTCAGAGATGCCCAGCAGACACACTCCGCATCTCTGCCTGTCTTTGATTAGGAACCAACCCATCTCTGCTTCCAATAGTTATTTAGTGTAATGCTTCTAAAACTTCAATGTGCACACAAATCAATGGGGTGTGTTTTTTAAATGCGAATTCTGGTTAAATAGTTTGAGATTCTGCATTTCTATCTAACAAGCTCACAACGATGCAGATGCTGCCACTTCCACAGACCACATTTTGCAAAACAAGGCTTTGGTGTACAGCCGAAAGAACTGCTTACCAAGCTGTTCCCTCAAATTCTAAAGATGCTACACTTACCTTAGTCAAAACCTTTTCCTGCCCAAAACATCTGGACTAGCTTACACTCTGAAAAAATTTCTCTGTGTTCTTTAAGGAAACCCTTATTCCTTCCTGTCTCCATTGTTAAGCACAATTATTGGCAAAAAAGAGGTTTTTAATACCCATTTTTAGACTGCATTCTAGCCTGGGCAATAGAACAGGAATCCCGTTCTCTCTCTCTCTCTTTCTCTTCCTCTTTCTTTCTCTCTTACATTCTTTTTTTTCTTTCTTTCACTCTTTCTTTTCTTTTTCTTTCAAAAATAAAAAAAATAATAATAATTTAAAATGGAAAATGTCTTATGGCATTATTTTAAGTGAGTCAATGCTAACCATTATGATACAGACTGGAAATACAAATAGCACTTTAAAGAAAATTGTATTTGCTAATAAATTATGCTAACTCATTTTACTTTATACAGGTAATGACTGATAGTTTACAGATTCACAGCATAATAGCACTTTCATTTTCAGTGTTGGAAAATGATATATACCTCACAGCGTATGGTTATTCTGGAGACGTATTACTAAATCTGATGCACTCTGACTAAAAAACTGTATGAGGGCGCCAGGAAATGTACAGCAAATGTACAAAAAGGGACTGTCAACAGTGAGCAGGCAAGGCCTGGTGTCAGAAGCAAGTACACTCAGGGGAAATGTCTAAAATGCATGTCTTTCCCCTAATTCCACTTCCTCACCCAGCCTCCCCAGACATGGGTTCTGGATCAGAGGAGGTGTGTTGATCCAGATGGAAATTCTGACACACATTCAGTTGCTTTGAGAATTACCATAATTAATCTTAAACTGATATGAGGCAAGACCGAAGTTCATGACGGAATTCAAAGTCTTAAACACAACTAAATCCCTTTGGCCCAAAGTGGAACCACACATAATAAGCTGTTAAAAATCAGGATTATTGTTCAAACCAGCACTGGGATCCCAAGGGCAGTCCAGAATCACTAGGATTTGCTGGTTTCTCCTCAGAACACCCCATTTCTAAACACTCAATTTTGGATTTGTCAAAATAAATGCAGTTTCCAAGGGGGAGCAGATGAGGTGTAAGCTGAACCAACCACCCTTTACAAATCTAATGTCTGACTCATTTGAGAACAAGCTCTCTTCTAGTAAAAGGTTTTCCTAGAATTTTTTCCTGATTTATTTTTATATTAATGCTCTTCCCTATTCAACAAATTTTATGACTCACTAACAGACAACAAAATATGGGACACACCACAAATATCAGGACCAAGAAAAATAACACCCAAGCTAAAAAATATATCACAAAGTTAATATAATGGGCCACATATTCTGTTTTAAGCTTCCTGGGGGTCAAAGCAAGAAGAGAAAGGTCTGCAAGAATTAAGTTAAAGGGACTGCAGTTAGAGACCCAGATTTAAATGATCATTTAAAAATTACATATATAAATATTTCAGGTAATGTGCGTCTACTTAAGACTCATATGTGGATGTCGCATGAAGGTTTTCCTTCACACGTCCCTTCCAGAGCAATGGCTGCTGCCCTTTTCCCTTAGGCTCCAAGCTACTCCAGAAGGAAGGGGTGTCCTGCAGACAAGACAGTACTTCAGTTTTTAAAATATGGTCTGTGTTTCCATTTTAAACCAAAAGAAATAATTGTTATTATTATTATTTTATGAATAAGCTTTGTGATTTGGGAACCTAACATGGTACCTATAATACCAAGAACTCAATAAATGTTAACTAATTGAACTGACCTTTGTGGCTAATAGCTTGAACACTTGTATATTGCTCTATTTAATTATAAAGGAAATATTTAAAGTAATGGCCTATAATGCATTCTGATTTGGCTTTAAAAAAATCAAAAAACAAAAATAGTTAGCATTTTGAAATGTGGATTTATCAAGAATTCAGAAAGAAATCAGCTCTCATTTGTTACTCCAATGTGTTATGCAAAGCAAAAGGTCAGTAAATGTGTGCTGGATCAAATTTGGCCCAATTCTTTAGGTATTACATATATAGTCACAATACACACTTGTTGTTTTGTTGTTATGTTTTAAGAGTTTTTGGTGCAATTTTGAAGTACTGATAAATAAAAGTTAAGAAACAGTGTGTGAAAGAATAAAGTGATGATAATATTTCTACTGTAAGGAAGAATAGAAAGAACTTCCCATGCAGTAAGAAGCTACCCTGCATCCATCCCAGTCTCTGGTACTTACAGGTACCTAATTTCATCTACACAATAATCCAATCATGTAGACTCTACCATTAACAGAGAAGGAAACGAGGGCTCCAAGAGGTTAAATAGTGTGCTCAAGATCACAGATACAGCAAAAGAATAGGAGCCCATTTACATGTAATTGCAAAGCTCATGTTATTCCTAGCATACCTTGAAAGAACATTCCCATAGCAGAGTATAGGATACGAGACCCATTTTCTAAATGAGGAAACCAAAAAATATCAGAAAGACAAACTGGCATTGTAGTGTATGCTAGAGACAGAACTACAACAAGTCAGAGCTTTTCTACCAATCACAGTTGGTTTGCTCTGAAAAGTGTAATTTGGAATATTGGTTTCATTGACAGAGTGTCTGTGACATTCTGAAGACAGAGTTTAAGTTAATAAATAACAACAATGTGTTTTCTTTCTTTTCTTTTTACCATTTCTGGCTCATTGGTAAAACAGACTTTGTAAGTTTATTTGTGAATTCAACTATTGTACTAATGTACAAAAGGACATAATTGAGATAAGTAAAAATAAAATAAATGGACTAAAAATGCACCATTTTCACAAGGGAAACCACTATTTTCTAGGCTGCATTTCCTAGAGCTAGAGAATATATTTCTAATGAGCTTTGAGTAATCCCATAAATTGGAAACCTAACCTTGTAATGCCTGATAGTAATCTAAACTACTTAGCTATGTTTTGTATTATACCACAAAACAGTGGTTTGTTCATGAAATGTAACAAAATATCATGTGTTACTCATAATTTGGCCTTAGGCTTACACGTGTTGAAACCATAATCCCCAATGTATTTCAGAGTATGTTTGGACAACCAAAGTTACTCTATGAAAATGACCCAAAAGGAAAACCCTATTCCATTAAAAACACAAATTGCTAAGAGTTAAATGTTTAAGTATTGCCTAGAGTGTATAAGGAAGATTCAAAATATAGTGTTCATTTTTCTCACTTAAAAAAATGAAAAAGGGACATTCAGGAACCATGTAGGAAAGTTGTAAATTAGCTGTGTCCTGATCTACTTCATGTATGTTGCATTATGTAATGTGGAAGAAGCGAGATACTACATCCCAACAAAAGGCCACTTGATACAAAGAGCTTCAGATTCAGAGAAAAAGGGGGCTACCTTAGTTCTAAGTTAGGAAGACGTTTCAGGGTAATACAGAACATTAGAAACTAATAATAGAACTCACAGGTTGAAGATCGTCAAGTCAAAATACCGGAAGCCCATCCTGGAAATATTCATAGACATTATTTAGGCCATACATTCTCCATAGACAGGGCTATGGTAGATAAGAATGTGAGCAGCAGGATCAGGTACAAACACACCTAAAACCCATTCTGTAATTCACTAGGTCTATGACCTTAGGAAAAGCACTTAACTTCTCTGGGCCTTAATGTCCTCGTCTCTAAAATGGATACTTTTCTCCCAGGGTTACGAGGATTAAATGAGATAGTGTATGCAAAATACTTAGTAAATTTCCTGGCACCTAGTATGCACTCAACAAGTCTTAGCTACTATTATTATTGTCATTATTATTGTTTTATTAATAATCTTTATGATTTGGGGACCTAACATGGTAACTATAACAAAAGAGCTCAACAAATATTTACTAATTGAACTAAGCTTTGTGGCTAAAGCTTGAACATTTACATTTCTCTACTTAATTATAAAGGAAACTTTTAAAGTAACATCATCCAAACTCCGGGAAATACTGGGTTGGCCATTAAATAAGACTGGGAAAGGCTAGGTCCCTGCAGAACTTCTCCAAACTCTGGGAAATACTGGGTTGGCCATCAAACAAGACTGGGAAAGGCTAGGTCCCTGCAGAACTTCTCCAAGTCTTTAATGTGACAGTGTGAATTATAACTCTCAGCCAGGTATATGGCTCACACCTGTAATTCCAGCACTTTGGAGGCCCAGGAATTTGAGACCAGGAATTTGAGAGAAGCACTTAAGCCCAGGAATTTGAGACCAGCCTGGGCAACACAATGAGACCCTGTCTCTACAAAAACTTTAAAAATTAGCTGAGTGTGGTGGTGCATGCCTGTAGTTCCAGCTACTTGGGAGGCTAGGGTGAGAGGATAACTCGAGCCCAGCAGGATGAGGCTGCAGTGAGCTATAATTGCATCACTGTAGACCAGCCTGGTTGACAACATGAGACCCTGTCTCAAAAAAAAAAAATTACAAATCTCCAGAAAAAGCATAAAATACAGCCTTCAGTGTTTCTCAAATTTATTGTACAGATTCCTTACCTGGAAAACAATTTTACAACATGATCTCTAAATTCTTCCCCCCTCATTAAAAGGTTAGAATACCAAGCATTTCCCATCAAATTATGCATATGAATACATATACATACACACATAAAAATGATGATTCTTCTTCAAAAGCAAAACAAATTAGATCTTTCTGCATTTTCCCTTTCCAAGGCCCACCCAAAAAGAACTATCTTTGATGTTCCATCATGTATATAACTTAATCCTTTAACTTAAATAGATCAAGTTCATCTAGAGTTTATTTTTAAGTCATTTCTGATTTAATATGGCTTTTTAAAAGCTTACGCTGGTTGACATTAAATCCTAGATGTTAACGCTGACAGGTTCCATGATAAAGACTTGATCATGTAAGAGTAAAACATTTTTTTGAAAAACTTACTTTTCAGTGGGTTTCTTATTAAGACAAAATGTTACCCAAACCCACATTCTCAACAATGTTTAATGTGGTAAAAGCAGTTAATGAAACTGTCACCTTAATCTCCAAAGTAAAAGGGAAGCAGGAAACAAGGCAAGGCTCCATTTGTCTCTAACGCCCTCTCTTCCACACAAACACGCTTCCTGAATGCTCTGGGATCTCAAATCTCACCCTTTTGCATTTTCTCTCTCTGAGCTGAAGACCCTATTTCCATCCGTGTAGTGGGTACCCTCACACATGGTCACTTCAGTTTCCATATGCCCAAAGTGAAACTCATGACTGCAGCACCAAACCTTTTTCAGCTTCTCCTGGAATCAGTGTCATCCCCAATTCCAGTCTTCCTTGATGCTTCCTTCTTACTCATCCTCCAACTTCAATCAACTTTCTACCTCTTAGAAAGCCTTCCAGTTAATCCTTTTTCCAGGAGCTCCACTCTCTTTGCTCTTCTTTTGTTTTTTTCTGCTCCAACAGAAGGTAAACAGTTTCCTGTTGCTATTTTTGACATTCCTCTACCCTCTACCCATCCACTACCTTCCGGAGAGATGTTTCTAAAATGAAAAGCAGTCATCACACTCTCCTAGTGACAGTCCTTCAATGACTTGCCTTCTCCGACTGGATACGATGCCATCTGCCCAGCATGCTAAGCACTGCACAAACCAGCTATAACGTACCACTCTATCCCACTTCTCAGCAGGCTCCACTTCTTGGATGCCAGCCTCTCAAAAGACCCTGTGAGATATACACACACCATTTCTTTTACCATCTACTATCTGCCATGCCTGACCTTGTCTTACTGGCAAACATACAAATATCTTTCAAACTTACAAACATACTTACTGGCAAACATACAAATATCTTTCAATACTTACCTCTTGCCAGCCTCCAAAGCAGATCCTAACTCCTATTGCTTCATAGTGTTGTTACTCCCATCTCTGTGTTTCCCTCACAATTAATAACTTCCTTTATTAGTGCGCTTTTATTAGTTCTCCTCTAGATGGAGTTTCTCAAGATTGTAGGCATTCTCTTTTCTCCTCCATTTGTAACTGCTATATACAACCCTACACAGTGCCAGGTACATAATGGGTGCCCGTTCATGTCTGTTCAGTGACTGAAAAATAAATGAATGAATGAATGAAATCCTAATAGATTTTAAAGCTTTGATTTTAGAAAGAGCAATGTTAATCATAAGGAAAATGACACAAATATGCCAAATCTTGTATTCTCCAAAAAACCACAGAATATATTGAGTGGAAAGTGTGAGTTACTAGGTAATTCTTTGTGTGGTTCCATTTGTGTCTGTGAACATAAAATCGTAGACTTTGGTGTATTGTGCCACTGAATTGAATCATCAGGGCAAATATAAAGCCACATTCCACAACGAAAGGAAATTGGTGGCTCTGAAGTTGACTGGAGTAGAGCGTAAAGTAAGTTATCATTTGTTTCTTTGACTTAAAGTTTCCCCAAATAACTCAAGGCTGTATTTTCATGTTCGTCGTCTGACACTGGCAGAGCATCACCCCAGAGGAAAATCTGCCCCTGTGTTAGCAAAAGCTCGAAATTCATTAGGCCAGGCGCTGAGAGGCGGACCTGTGTGAGGCTCTGCCCAGCAGAGGGCGCACAGCCCCCAATACCGTGCAACGCCGCCCAACAAAGCTGGCTGGTGGGACTGGGTGAAGTTGTTCAACAAACCCAAGCCTTTGAATCCGGGTCAGCGTGCTGACCTCCTGTCCTTGCCTGCTCCCTGGCATTTTGTTCTGTTCTTCCCACTCACAATGAGGTGTTAGTGAACCTCCAGCTCTCAGGCACACCAGTTTGGGAGCAAATAGGGAGAGGGCAAGGGTGAGGCTCTTCACTTAGGAGTGTGATGATTTCTTGGAAAAGGAAGCTTTAACTCACTCCTATTTGGCCTTACAGAGACAGAAATCATCCTAAACTGGCTGTAGCCTACATTTTAATTCTTTCCTTCTGTAAGTGAAAAAGGGAAGATCAAGGTGGAGGTTTTCGATAGGCCCCTGCCCCCAAACTGAATGAAAATGACTTTCTACTCTTACTGATTTGGATTAGGTATTCTAGGCATCGGAAGTGTAACGTTAAGATCACTAGCCTACTAAAAGGCTAAATGGGGTAAAATCCTTCACCTAATTACATTACTTATAGTTAATGAGCTCGTAGAAAAGGAGAGAAAACATGACATCCTCTCACATTCTAAAAACAGATGCTTCCGTTGACCAGTGTAAGAGGAGGGGCCAGAGATCTAGAAAGAAAAAATTGAAAATATAAAATAAAACAAGCAGATTCATGTAACATTCAAGGAAACCTGTAAGTTCCCACACTTTTAGCAAGGGAACCATCACAGGCCTTGCAGGTTGATGGCTTTTCTGCTCTGTTAACCATGAAGCCTGTTAAGAGGGAGGAGATAGGAAGGGCCTTGGCAAACACTCAGAAAGAAGTCACAAAATACTTTTTCCTTCCTTCAAAATATGCCTCAAGCAGAGAAATGAGAAACCTTCCTGGAATTTTACCCCCACATTGAGGAACCTCCCCTACTCTTATGCAAAGGTCTAGAAGCAGGAGAGAACATGGTTACTGAAAAATGGTGACCACCTCAGGACAGGCTGAAGAACAAAGTGGGGACTGGGGATAATGAAACAGGAAGGTTGGTGTAACTCACTGTAAGTAGCACTAATGGTATGATCTATATCTTAAACTCACGAGAAGCCACTGAGGAATTTTAAACAGGGAAATGACATGAGCAGATTTGCATGTTGGGAAGATCATTCTAGAAATAGAAAATAGCAGGGCAAGCTTATGCATATCAAACATGAAATGTCAAATTAAATTTCATGCTTACTAATTATGATAGGGCATGGCAAGATCATTAACTTATTTTTGAAAAGCAGGACATACTGAATAAGAAGAGGAATTTCTCTCATTTTAGTCCACTTGACTTACACCCTAAACCCAGGCAGTTCCTCATGCCTTGAACCCCCCTAAGGGCTACCATTCATGCAGACCACAAGACCGAGAACCATCTAAATGCAGAATAAAATCTCAAGTGATTTGACTTGCTATCTTACTTTCCAATCATAAAAGTATTATTCATTATACAGGAACTTAATTACACAAAAATATTTATGGAACAGCTATTATATTTAATCCGTTGTACTACAATCTTTTGGGAACTCTGAGATCAATAAAATGCAATCTTTGTCTTTAGAAATTCGCAGACTACTTCAAATCAAGTAGA
Organism: Cacajao melanocephalus; assembly: GCA_963573385.1. Classification (NCBI taxonomy): domain Eukaryota; kingdom Metazoa; phylum Chordata; class Mammalia; order Primates; family Pitheciidae; genus Cacajao; species Cacajao melanocephalus. The sequence continues at coordinate 41,445 of CAUYLG010023345.1, read as the reverse complement.
GGAAATCACTCGTTTTTTATTTGTTTTATAGATATTCTTGGAAACACAAGAATACCAATGAAAGCATTTTTGTTATCATTATGCACTTGTAATATACATTCCTATGTATCTAAACCCTTTTAGTCTCTAACATCCAATTATGCAAGCATAAATATGGAATCTGAACCTAGGAAAATCAAATTTAAATCAACATATTTTCTATACTCTTAGGCTGCATTTCTTTGAAAAATAGAGGTTAGATAGTCTTAAAAACACATCAACACCAAACTAGAGAATAACCGTAAATGAAGAATATATTTCTTTCCTCCTAGAAGTTGCTCCCTAGAAGTTCACATGAGACTTCTGTTCTCTTCAGTCCTATTTATGCTCAAAATTATGATGCCAGCTCCTTGCTCCAACATCCCATCACGATTGCAGGTCTGAAAAGCAGCCACCCAAGAGTGTTTGGGAAATTTCTACCATTTCTAGAAGCAAGTGGGAATATCCTAAGAGTGCCATCCTGTTGATGGGATTGCTCATCTTCCTGGAAGGGAGAGATCGTACACCTAGAAAAGATTAGAATGGATGACAAAAAGAGAGAAGATCCCAGAAGGGAAGGAAACAGTTCTAGTAGGTTTTCATGAGAGCACTATGACTTCCTACTGTTTCAGTAACTCAGGTTTGGGGGTTGGTTGGTTGGTTTTTCCCATGGCTGGAATAATGATATAACCATGGTTTGAGGGCAGACCTACAATCTGATCCCACATTACAGCAGACAAAATTGAGAGAGGAATGAAGTCTATTTCACTTAGCAGAGTTGGGCTGAGATTACTTAAAGTGAAACCAGGTTTAAAATTCGAAGTATTGTTATATAAAGAAGTCTCCACAGTAAAAATTGAAAGAGTATGTCTATAAAAGGCTAAATAAACTGTTTCTAAGTCAAAATGTTGAGTGCTTTAAAATAACTTTCAGGCAAAGGGCAATCCTGGATTTTTAGATACACTTCTAATTTGGCCATTTGAAGGGTTAGATCTTATTTGAAGGGTCAGACCTTAGAAAAAGGGTGTCCAATCTTCTGGCTTCCCTGGGCCACATTTGAAGAAGTATCTTGGATCACACATAAAATATACTAACACTAATGATAGCTGATGAGCTTAAAAAAATTTTCCTCATGTTTAAAAAAAAATTATTAATTTGTGTTAGGCTGCATTCAAAGCCATCTAGGCTGCAGGCCGCAGGTTGAGCAAGCTTATCTTAGAGGTTTGAGCTTTCTGCTGCAGAGCGGCTGTTGTCAAATATTAGAAGAAGAACTGTAAGTTTCCTGTGATACTCCACATCATGGAATTTAATGGTAATGAACCACAGCATAAAGCCAGGGCATTTTGTGGTTCATGTAACTATTTCCACAACAGACTCAAAACCTTCAGAAAACATTTCTAAGCAGTATTATTTTATCACTGAGAAACCCATTACATTAGGACCTCAAAGATTTGTGGCAAGGATATATGTTCTTGATGGTTACAGTCCACAGGGAAACCTGATATCTGCAGGTCCAGATCTCTCCCTTTGCCAATCAAATAAGCCAGGAGCTTCAGGTCAACACAAGACAAAATATAAACTAGAATAACAAGGAGTTTTTAGATTATACACCCTGATGTCAAACTCTACAGATTCCCACCTTATGCAATCACTACCCTGGAAGCTATTTTCTAAGACATCCAAATATCAAATATTAGCTATTTGCTACTAATACATCTGGCCATTCAAAGGGTCTTGCACATAGATGAAGTGAAGGAATATTCTTTGTCTACTCTCATAAGCCATTTTGAATTTCATATTAATATGGGACTTAAAAAAATATTCCTTTCTCCTCTTTCTTTCTAGAACTGGCTTCAGATTTACAGTATTCCATTTATGTTGCTAATTAAAATGACAGTGGCACATTTCATGTTTTGACCACAAAATACTGGAACACAGTATTGAACATAATAAGTACCTTAAAAAGTACTTAGCCACCCCCTGCCCCCATATCAAAGTAAAGATAGCTTAAAAACAAAGCAAAAATTGTCTCTAACTAGACAATTCTGAGCATCATCCTCATGCCGCAGACATACCTACTCTCTTTATATGAAAGGAATGATTATTCATTTGAATCCAATTCACAAGTCTTATTTAAAAAAAAAAAAACAAAAAACTCTACCTTGATTCTTCAGAAATTCTGAATTTATATGTCCCCTTGACCAAGGGGGAAAAAAAAGGGATTTCTACTTCCCAAAAGTATTTGAGCCTCAAATTTTCAAATCAATTAGGAAGTTAAGTACCAAGTCTCCGTGTCTCTCGTCAGTCAAAGAAAAATGAACAGGACTTGTTACAGTTTTATACCCCAAACTGATGTAAAAGCCCTGGAGATGAAGCAGATGTACAGAGGTTCTCTCATAAACCTCGTAACACTAACAAAGTGAATACCTTAGATGACATTCTGCAAACGATGTGTTATCAGTCAGCCCTGGTAACCCATTCATCTAGCAACAATGATGCATGAGATTCTGGTGAAAGGGTTTTCACCACAACTTCTTTGATTGGGCTAATGGAAGACTTGAGTTTAGTAACTTTCTCAGACGCACAGAAATCCAGCTTGAGTCTACATTGGGATTCTCACTCACACATGGTAAATGAGTGGATAGGAACTCTGGCTTTTATTCTTCTGTTGTTGGAAATTTTTGCTCTTATTTGTTTGTTTGGGGGAAGTTTCCTGAAAAAGAATAATGAAATGGTTTTGTAGACAAATCCAGGAAGAGGCTGTGACTGACAGAGCAGACTGCTTTCAACTTCAGATATGGGTCGTAGTATCAGTCTCATAGAAAGAACTGCAGGAAAAGCTGATAGACACAAGAAATGTTGTACCAGAGCCCAACAAAGTATAACTGCAAAGAGGAAGAGAAGCATTCTCACATGTGTGGAACCTGGTGCAGCCTCCTCACAATGAGAAACACAGGGATCCCGGCACCCTACAGGCACTTTGGAAGAGCTTCCAGAGTGCATTATGCTGGTTCTTTGGACCCTGACACTAGTATCCATCTAGCACTGCCCCTCAGGCACTACCCCTACCTGACTTCCTGGAATTTGGACTCCAGTTAGGGGAGCCAGAATGAAGAAAATAAGAAAGGACTGCTTGAAAGTATAGCTAGAGGCCCAGGGTTACACCAGTGAGGTAGAAGCGATATTATGGTTTATTATGAATTATCCACTAGCTGGTAAGCCTAAAGAAACTTAGCTTAGAAATAAAAAGCAATTGAGTTGTAAGTTTGTTTCTAGAAAAACTAAGAGAGAATATTAAAGAAAATCAGATGGGCAATTTGGAGGAAAAGAAAGAAAACTTGTAATCAATAAGGTGACTTATATTACCCAGAATCATGCTCATACAGGAAATCTTATAAAATGAATCCATCCTTAGGAGGACTGAAAGGCATTCTAAGGGACCAGCTTTGGTGCTGAAGTTAATATGACCCTCAAAGCAAAAGCAAGTAAACCACTGCAATTTGGTGTAAAAAGCATGGCTATCATCTACCCTCCCACACTTCATTTCCTCAATTTTAAATAAAAACATTCCTTACCCCTCAATTTACAGCCAACAATCTAATTTCCTAATTAATGAGAATACACATGCTACGCACAAACTTCTGAGAAACCCCATCCCAACCCTGTGGCATCCTGTGGCAAGGATAATATTGGGTAGCAAGCAAATCTAGAGCACCAGCTTCTGAGGCTTCCCTTAAAGTGTTGGTTTCAACCTCCCTCTCTCATCTGACCACAAAACAGAGCTGCTTCCTGTGGCATCGGAAGTTGGCAGCAGCAACAAGAGACAGCATTTCATTCAGAAGGAAGTGGAGAGGAAGGTGAACCCCGTTTAGGTTCCCCTTACAATTCCAACTCTCCAGCCACCATTATGTTTAGAATTGTGGACAGAAAAGAAGATGGTCTTGGAGATGAGAGAGATACTCATTAAGAATCATTATCCCCTTGTCAATATTTTGAAGGTCTAATATTCTCCCTCTCTCAAATTTGAACCCCCTCCATTATGAGAGTCATGTATCACACGTGAGGTTGGAAAATCTGCACACTATCTACACAGATCCTGTGTTTGTGTTTGTAGCTGTACATTCCCTGGTCAAAGTTACCACCTTCTGTCACCTTCTTGACCACCTGGTTTTCTGCAATAATATCCTACAGTTATGGCTCACATCCCATGCATCCCAACAGATTTTTGTCCCATCAACAGATGCTGATGTCCCACCAAACAGATGTTTGACTCCTGCATGCTTGTTCCCATTCTAGATTTCAGGTCTAGGTGAACAGTCTCTCTTCCTGCAGTGACTTTCTCTAGTTCTCTGCTAGGAAAAAGAAATTCATATACATGAATGCCCAAAATAATTAACACCTCTATGAATCCTCCCTCCACTCACCTTTATAAAGAGCATCTGCCTCTATAGTAAAGACCTGGCATGCTGACATACATGAATTAATTGTGTATGTGTCCAGCTCCCTGAACAAGGTTCAAGCCATTGATTTAGTACCTTTTGGTAGTGAAGATAATTGGAATCTCTAGGCTGAATCATCGCTCTAACTAGAGTCTACTGGCAGAGAGGGGCCCACCATGGTCCAGTACTCAGGAGAAAGACATGGTTCCAGTATATTGAGTGCTGTGCTCCAGTTACCCTTTCGCACTACTGTGCTTTAAGCAACAGCTAGGGGTGTAAATTTAAACAGCTGATATCTTGGCATGTAGCCCTACCTATGCAGAGACCTGGATCTTCAAGGGTATTATCACTCCAGCAAACAAGAATCCACGTGTCTATGAGAAGTCATGGGTATACTATGTGACAGAAATGGGGAAAAGGCAGTCTTGGGCCAGGCACGGTGGCTCATGCCTGTAATCCCAGCACTTTGAGAGGCCGAGGCGGGCAGATCATGCGATCAGGAGATTGAGACTATCCTAGCTAACACTGTGAAACCCTGTCTCTACTAAAAATACAAAAAATTAGCCGGGAGTGGTGGTGCGTGCCTGTAGTCCCAGCTACTCAGGAGGCTGAGGCAGGAGAATCGCTTGAACTAGGGAGGAGATTGCAGTGAGCCGAGACTACTACACCACTGCACTCTAGTCTGGGTGACACAGCGACACTCTATCTCAAAAAAAAAAAAAAAAAAAAAAAGACTTTTCAGTCTTTTCAAGACCTTTTTGGGTAAAATAATACACTGAATTTTTTTTTTTTTTTGAGAAACTAATAGGGGAGGCAGATGATATCTGAGGGGCTCAAAGATTAGCTAGAAAAATAAAAAATAGTACCTATATCTGTCAGGATAGGCTGACTTATGTTACAGGAACAGCAACCCCAAATCTCAGTGGCTTAAAACAACAAAGGTTCATTTCTCTTCCATGCTATATTTCAACTGTGGGTCAATAGTGGACTCTGTTCCTTTTAATCATTCAAGAACCCAGGCTGACAAAGAAGTCACTGTATCAAGCATTTACCAGTCCACCATGCCAAGGAGAATAAGAGCTCTTCAGGGTCTCAAGCAGGATACAGAATGCTCTGGCCTGGAAATGACATACAACCCTCTGTTTGTGGCACCATGGCCAGATCTAGTGGCATCATCCCACCCCACTATAAGAAAGCCAGAAAGTGCAATCCTGCCACAGTGCCAAAAGTCAGAAAGCTGGAAATATTTGGTAAACAGCACTGATGACTACCACATGACCTCATTTGTACCTCAAGCTTGTAAAGTAGATCACACTTGCTACAATAAATTGAATTATATTTTACTGAAACAGGTTTTCCTGTTAATTTAGTTTAAATGAATCAAATGCACATTGTTCATAGATGTGAGTCTCCATAGTCAATCTGAAAGATTCTAGGAAAAAAAAACTTATCTGAACCTGAAGTTGTACAACAATTGCACACTTATATCTCCAAGATATTTTGCTAAGGAAGCCAGGCCAGAACAATGCCTTATTTGATAACTAATTTGGGGAAAATTATCCCACTTTATAACAATCTGATTTTTATATGTTAAGGATTCTCTTTTGGAGAAACAGAATCTGACAGAAAATAAAGATTTATTAGAATAACAAAAAGATACAAGATCTAGTTCCTATCTTCTTATCTACTTGCTGTATAACTTTGAAGCCATGTGCTTCAATATTTCTATCCAGAAATAGATAACATTATTTCATTAAATTATCAAATAAGTCATTTTACATCCACTGGATGCAACCACTAGGTTGCATTGGTAAATAAAGTGATTAAGGGGGAAAATACATGATTCTTGATCTCAGGGATCTTCTAATCTGTTTGCTACTAGTTACAGAAATCATTTGATTCTAATTAATAGAATGTGTTAATACAGGAATAAATGTGTATAATATAAAAATTACCAAGACTTTCACTAATCTGTTCAATGCACCACTATAAGAGCCTTTAAATCAAGTAACAGGGAAGACAGGTGACAGGAAAGTCAATGAAGACAAGAGGCAAATGTAAACTTTAACACCTCATATATTAGCTAAAAGAAGATCTTCATCCACTTGCATCTACCGGACCCCCATTGTTCAATGAAATACATGTCCAAGTTTGCAAAGATATATAAAGCCAACCCTGTCAAATAGTCTGTGGCCCATTTATGGAAGGGAAGAGTCATGTTTTCTTGGATAGCTGAAAGGTCCTTAAGTGCTCCTTTGACTTTCTAGGTATTCAACTTGAAATAATTTGTGCATGTTTAAAGAGTCCCATTTCCTAAATGAAAATATACATTGCAGCAGCAACATTCAATATTACCAAAGTGATCTCTACATATTCAGAAAAGTGGTGGTAGAATTTTTTCTGTGACTGTCTGGTCCTTTTAATATCAGTAGTACCAATATGGTTTCCAAGGACATGATGTACTCCTAGTGCCTATTGTAATTTTACTTTTTAGCTATTTTTATTGGAATGAATGAACTATTAAAATACAAAGGATCCTTTTATAACTACAAAGGAAATGTGCAAAAAGCAATGAAAAGGATAAGAAATGATTTCTAAATTGAATAGTTTGTTTTATTACTAACAATAACAATAAAGTAAGTCACACAGCTCATAAGTCCTCCCAGATGAGACATCTGTGGGAGTCTCTAGTTTGAAAAGCAACTTAGCTTATAAACATGTCAGCCATGTCCCAAATAAAATGAGGATTTCGCACTACATGGAAATGTAACTATTTGTTCTTCAACATGTCCAAGATTCAGTGTTATTTTAAGATGCTTTTCCTTCCAATTAAATAGGACATGTTTTCCATCAGCTGCAGAGAGAAAAGGTACCAGTAACTTTGACGAATACAAGTTGCTTAAGCTACTAAACTTAAGATCATAGGCTATCAACCACTGGTACAATATCTAAATCCAACCCAGCTCACAGTGAAGAGTCCATGTTAGTTTGAACCTTTATTAGTAAAGAACATCTCCATATTCTGGTTACCACATTTGACCTCTAATGAGTTGGGACAGCTAAATGATTTTTAAGATGGGAGTGGTGTCACTAGTTATAGCTGTAACTAGTTCCTAAAAATGTACTGTACTTTTTTTTTTTTTTTACATAAAAAAGAAAAGAAAAAAGAGAAGAGAGAGGTGTATTTAGGAGCTATTGAGATACATAAAGGGAGTTGGTGAAAGCTTCTCTTTTTCCATGCCCCTGTCCCAAAAGAAATGTGAGGACCTGTCCTCTGCCTCTAAGGTGATGTCAGTTTTGTCAATGACAGTGTGTCAATTAAATGCTTCCAACTTTGTATGTAATGCTTTTCAATGTTCACTGACTCTACTAGACTCTCTTCTCTGCTCATGGCAATAATGAATCATAATATATTACAACAGAAATTAAAGAATCACAATACATTTCCTGAAGGCTCCACAAATGGAAAGGAGAGAATGGAAAGAATGTGGCCTTCAGTGTCATACAAATCCATCGCTTAATAGCATTATGACTTCAATCAAATTACTTCACTTTTGCTGGGGGAATGGGGGGCATTTTTATCAACTATAACATGGAGGGCAATAGTTTTTCACAGAGTTGTAGCAGATAGTATAAAGATAATATATTTTAAAGCACCTAGCACATTGCAAGCTTTAAATTTTTCATTTCTTACAATATTAAATATACAGAGAACTATTTTTTTTCTGATGTCTTAAGCAACTTCATTTTTCATATTCAGGGTCAATGGCTACTCTAAAGTGAGAACGATTCAATGATGACAGAAAAAAGGAGATTTTGTCAATAAAGTACTCCTAAACTTTTTTTTTTTTTTTTTTTTTTTTGTGATGGAGTCTCAATATGTCACCCAGGCTGGAATGCATTACCATGATCTCAGCTCACTGCAACCTCCACCTCCAGGGTACAAGTGATTCTTCTGCCTCAGCCTCCAGAGTAGCTTGGATTACAGGCATGCGCCACCACACCTGGCTAATTTTGTATTTTTGGTAGACAGGGTTTCTCCATGTTGGTCAGGCTGGTCTCGAATTCCTAACTTCAGGTGATCTGCCCGCCTCGGCCTCACAAAGTGCTGGGATTACAGGCATGAGCCACCATGCTCAGCCACTCCTAAACTATTAAAGAAATGATGCTTTGAGGATCTGATCTTCATTCTAAACTTAGCAGAGTGGACTGAAGGGCTGTTAAGGTGAGCAGGGAAGCCAAGCAGATGTGGCTTTGAGTTTCTCTCTCTAATCAAAGCAGCTGCACTGTGTTCTGTTTTACATTGACCATGCATAAATGTAGGATTTGGGAAATTCACCAACGCTGGCCTACTTTTTGATTGTCTTGTTGGAGACACAAAAGACTTGACTAAAATCCTGTAAGAAAGGAGGGGTCTGCCCAGATGTTCTCCCTGTGAATAATCCTGGAAGAGGTTCATGGTAAAGGAAGGTAAATCTGGGGCCATGGTTTGACTCAAACTCCCCACTTTAGAGAGAAAACTGAGGCATAGCGAGGTTAACTAACTTGCCCAAGTGAGCTAATTAAATCATTTGAGAACGAGTTGAAATGGGCAAATTCCCAGCAATTTTGCAAGTGGAGGTCCCTGTCATAATAATTGGTTATGAAAAGGGTGATCATATTTCATAATTATGCTAGAGGTGACTTGGTAGAACAGATACTATATTGAGAGTTTACATAACATTTTATCTGGAAAATCATAGTGAGTTTTGTTGTTGTTGTTGTTGTTGTTGTTTTGAGACAGTCTCACTTAGTCTGTCACTCAGGCTGGAGTGTAGTGGCGCGATCACGGCTCACTGCAACCTCTGCCTCCCAAGCTCAAGCAACTCTCCTGCCTCAGCCTCCTAAGTAGCTGGGATTACAGAGGTATGCCACCACACCCAGCTAATTTTTGTATTTTAGTAGAGACGGGTTTTGTTTCGTCATGTTGGCCAGGCTATTCTCAAAAATCTGACCTCAAGTGATCCACCTGCCTCAGCCTCCCCAAGTGCTGGGATTACAGGTATGAGCCACCATGCCTGGCCCATACTGAGATATTTAACTCAAAAATCTTCGTTGACACTGTTTATTACTGTTTTATTAGAGGGTTCTCAAACTTTCTTATTCATGAAACACTCAGGCCACTCTTGAGGGCAACAACTGTGCGTTGTCCTCTGCCAATGCCCATTTTCTAATTGCCAACAAAATCCATCTACCGCCCCTAAAATCGCCAACCAAGGATAATACAGTCTAACCACGTCTACCTCTCTGGCAGGTTGCTGGGCATGTGGGAAGGTGTGGGTTTGGGGAGGCAAGGGAGAGAAATTGTTAAAACAGGAGAAAAGGGAGAGGGGTTCCTGCTAGAATCTCATGGGCTCTAGGCCAAGGACAGAGCTGGTTGTTCAGCTCCTCCCTTGCTCTGGATTCCAAGGCCGAGTCAGCCTCTGTGACTCTGAACTTTTATGTTCTACTGGCCTCCATCCTTCATAATTGTTCACTTCTTCCCCTTTCTGTCCTACCAGCTGTTCAGAATCTGACCCAAAGCTATGCTTTTCCTCTAGGCCCTCGTCTGGTTCGATCACCTGACACTTATTTGTACCCTTAATTCTAAGCAGGACATTTCACTTAGCTCTTTAGAGAGCCTTTTGACGCAAAGTGTCAAAATGTAAAAATCACTATTTATCACTGATAAATGTGTGCAACTGATATCCCTGACCTCCAGAAACAATACCCAAGACCTTGAAATGAGAAACAGCAATTGCATAAAGATCTCTCTTTACCTCCTTGATCATAGGGAAACAAAACAAAACACAGAATTGCTACTACCTCTTTTTTTGTTTTGGTACACATCAAAATATCTCAGTCAAAACCATATTCAAAATGTTGCCTGGCTCAGGGTAAGCACCTCCTCAGCAGAACCCAAATACAGAATCTAAAAACAAATCGGAAAGCCCCTGGCACTACTTTCCTTCTAAGTTTACTACACATTTTCCAAATATCACACAGTTCCTCCATTCCATATGCATGTCCTTAGATTAGCAATCTTGCAATTTATAGTATACCAAGTTTTCAACCTCCTTTATTCACCTTCATATTCCTCTAGCCCTCCCCTGCATATTCTCTGTCCACAATTCCTCTGCTCAGGGTGTGCAGACCCAGACAGTCAACCGGAGAGGATGGACGTCTCTTTCAGACAACCAACCAGTGCTCTTAGGATGCTTCAACTGTGGTCTGAAAACCCAGGAGCAGCAGTCACCATTATGTTATTTGAATCTCTGCCACAAAGTAGTAAGAGAGACAATGGGACCTGATCCCTATCCTATGGGCCCTCAATTAACAATGGCTAAACTGGACAGCCCATAATTATGGTGATTAGCAATTCATAAGGGTGAAAGTGATCTTAAAGAAAGTCTAAACCAACATTTCAACAAATATTTAAACCTGTTGTTTAATATTACCAAAGATTTGTCTTCTAATGTAAATCTGACACTTCCTACAGTAAAAAATTTTGTCTTTTTGCAGTTTTTCTATATTTTATGCAGAGAAATATAGGCATACCTTGGAGATATTACAAGTTTGGCTCAGACCACTGAAAAAAAAGCAAGTATCACAATAAAGCAAGTATTGTAATAAAGTGAATATCAAAACAAAACAAGTTATATAAATTTTGTGGTTTCCAGTGCATACAATAGTTATGTTTATACTATACTGAAAGTTATTAAGTGTGCAATAGCATTATGTCTAAAAAATACATCTTAATTTAAAAATATTTGATTGCTAAAAAATGCTAACAATCATCTGTTCCTTCTACACATCATAACCTTTTTACTGGTGGAGGGTCTTGCCTTGATGTTGAGGGCTGCTGATTAATCAAAGTGGTGGTTGCTGAAGATTGGAGTGGCTGCGGCAATTTCTTCAAATAAGAGAACAATGAAGCTTACTGCATCGATTGGCTGACCCTTCCTTTCACGAAAGACTTCTCTGTGGCATGCGACGCTATTTGATAGAATTTTACCCACAGTAGAATTTTCAAAATTGGAGTAAATGCCCTCAAATTTTTGCCACTGCTCTATTAACTAAATTTGTGAAATATTTTAAATCCTTTGTTGTCGATTCAACAATGTTCACATGATCTTCACCAGGAGTGGATTCCATCTCAATAAATGCTTTCTTTGCTTATCCATAAGAAGCAACTTCTCATCCATTCATGTTTGATCACATGATTGCACAAATTCAGTGACATCTTCAGGCTCCACTTCCGATTTTAATCCTCTGCTATTTCTACCATATCTGCAGTTACTTCTTCTACTGAAGTCTTGAGTCCCTCAATGTCATCTGTGAATGCTGGAATCAAATTATTCCAAACTCTTATTAATGTTGGTATTTTGATCTCCTCCTATGAATCATGAACGTTCTTAATGGCATGTAGAATGGTGAATCCTTTCCAGAAGGTTTTTACTTTCTTTTGTCCAGATCCATCAGAGTAGATCTGAGGCATAATTCCAAAAGGCCCTAAGATTTTTCAGAATGGTCAAGGAGCACTGGCTCCACCTTAAAGTAATTAGCTGCATTAGCCCCTGACAAGGGAGTCAGCCCTTTCTTTGAGTTTGAAGCCAGAAACTGACTTCTCTCTAGCCTTGACAGTCCAGATGACATCTTCTTCCAAAAAAAGGCTACTTTGAATACATTAATAATCTATTGTTTAGTGTAGCTACCTTCATCAATTATCTTAGCTAGATCCTCTGGATAACTTTCTGTAGCTTCTACATCAGCACTCGCTGCTTCGCTTTGTACTTTTATGTTATGAAGATGGCTTCTTTTCTTTATTTCCTTCCTTTACATTCACAATTTGGCTGTTTGGCATAAGAGGCCTAGGTTTTGGCCCATCCTGGCTTTCCACATGCTTTTTTCACTAAGCTCAATCATTTCTAGCTTTTGATTTAAAGTGAAAGACGTGTGGCTCTTCCTTTCACTTGAACACTTCAAGGCCAATGTAGGATTATTAATTAACCTAATATTAATATTATTGTCTCTCAGGAAATAGGAAGGTCTAACAAGAAGGAGAGAGATGGGGAACAGCTGATCACTAGAGCAGTCAGAATACAAACATTTATTAAGTTCAGAGTCTTCTAGGAGCATGGTTCATGGCGCCTCAGAACAATTAGTAGAGTAACTTCAAAAATCACTAAATACGAATCACCATAACAGATATATTAATGATGAAAAAGGTTGAAATATTGGGAGAATTACCAAAATGTGACACAGAGACACAAAGTGAGCATACATTTAAAACTTGGCACCAATAGATTTGCTCGACACAGAGCTGCCACAAAACTTCAAAGTGTAAAAACAGCAATATCTGCACACTGTAATTAAGTTAAGTTCAATAAAATGAGGCATGCCTTGTAGTTAGAAATGAACAAAGGACAAAAGAATATATCCAAAATGCCTAAAATGCATTAGAGGATCTAAAATACATGCAACATTAACAAATTTACCATTTTGTTATTTGGTTTAAGTTTTCACTAACTTAAGAAATATATTAATGAAGATATTAACATTACCATAACACAATTAAGAGTTAGTAAATTATCTGGCCTTATCTATGTCTACTTTTGCTCTCCCTATATATTTGTTATGGTCTGAATTTGTTCCCCAAAATTAATGTGCTTGAAATTTAATTTAATCACCAATGCAACAGCATTGGGAGGTGGGGCCTAATGGGATATGTTTACATACTGGGGGCTCTGCTCTCACTTTAAAAAAGGCTTCTGGATGCATTTGCTCTCTTCTGGTCCTTTACCATGTGAGGACATGGCATTCCTACCCTCTAGAATGGTGGGGGGCATCCTGGAAGGCTGATCAAGGCAGCATCTTGGAAGCAGAGAAACTGGCCCTAAGATTCTGGTGCCTTAATCTTTGACTTCTCAGCCTCCAGACTGTGAGAGAATCAATTTCTGTTCTTTGTAAATTGCCCAGTCTCATGTATTGTTATAGTAGCACAAAATACATTAAGATAATGTTTTAAAGTGAAATTACAAGAAGAAAAATAAAGGAGGTACATAAGAAAATATTGTCTTGGCTCATAGTCTTAAGGATAGATACACACACACACACACACACACACACACATACATACATATTTAAACAATGCTACAAGATTACTAGACAGAGTGACAGGTTGCTATGACACCAATTACTGGTTTTGTATCAGTTCAGAAAAAAAGACTATTTTATTTAGATTATTTTAATTAGATCATACTTCAAAAATATGCTACATGTAGATGTATGTTTCATTATATATTTATTTGTATAAATACAGGATTATTTCCTAGCAAGCAAAAATATCAGATATGAGTTTTCTCTGCAAATGTATGCATGAATATTTCTCAAGATTCTAAGGAAAATGGCAAGTAAATGACAGAAAGATAAAAACAAGGAAGAAAATAATAACATTTGTTCAGTGCTTTATAGCCTTCAAACTGTTTTCAGATTCATTACCTCAAATTTCACATTAGTGCATGAAATTCATTCAAAGAATAACATATCCTATAATTTAGACGTTCCCTAGTGAGAGTAGTTTAAGATTGACCAGGATTATTGCAGTATTATTATACATGACGGTATTAAAGCTTGAACCTAGAGAAATGCTTAAAGCAAAGAATCAAATGAAATGCTTAAATCATGATCATTAATTAATGTTGTTTATAGTTCTCTATTAAGATTAATCACTCTTTAAACCTAAAACTCTAATCATTAAAAATGTGATCATCGATGGGCATTTGGTCACATTTTTAATAATTAGAGTTTTAGGTTTAAAGAGTGACTAAAACCTAAAATGCAATAAAAAAATAAAAAGAATTCCCAAATCCCAAATCTGAAAAAAAAAAAGAAAAATGATCACGGGCAAGTTAGAATTCTGTATGTCACCTCTTCAATTATAAAACAGGGATAATCCCTTACCTGCTGTAGACAATGGACTGGGAGAGTGAAGATGTTGAGGTCCTCTCTGCCTAAAAATTATATTAATCTATAGTTTTATGAATACGCAACAAAACTAGTGATGAGAAAGTGATGTAAGACCTTCAGGAAGTTTATTTCGCATAAGAATTTTCTTAGAAATATAAAAGGAGGGCCGGGGGCAGTGGCTCATGCTTGTAATCTCAGCACTTTGGGAGGCCAAGGTGGGTGGATTACTTGAGGTCAGAAGTTCGAGATCAGCCTGGCCAACATGACGAAGCCCTGTCTTTACCAAAAATACAAAAAGTAGCCAGAGATGGTGGCACATGCCTGTAATCCCAGCTACTTGGGAGGCTGAGGCAGGAGAATCACTTCAACCTGGGAGGACGTTGCAGTGAGCTGAGATCGCACCACTGCACTCCAGTCTGGGTGCAGTGCAAGACTCCATCTCAAAAAAAAAAAAAAAAGAAAAAGAAAAAGGAAAGAAATATAAAAGGAGGATATAAATATATCTATCTTTAAAAGATATCCATTACACTATTGTCTCATATAATTGGTTTATATAACTGAAATATGAGTGAAAATGCAAATGTCATTATGTATTGAAAAATTTTAAAGCAAGCTTTAAAAGGATTGATGATTTCATATGGTAGCTATTTTCATTTACAAACAATGAAAGGAAAATGGGATAAGTCATATGACATCTTACCAA
This sequence comes from Cacajao melanocephalus, assembly GCA_963573385.1. Classification (NCBI taxonomy): domain Eukaryota; kingdom Metazoa; phylum Chordata; class Mammalia; order Primates; family Pitheciidae; genus Cacajao; species Cacajao melanocephalus. The sequence goes on along the minus strand of CAUYLG010023345.1, from coordinate 26,298 downwards.
TCATGTTTAATTAAAATATCTCTTCCTCTTTCACCTCCAACTGCTTTGCCATACCAATGACAAATAAACACTAAATTGAATAAACATTTAATGTGTCAACTCATGTTAAATACAAATTTAACTGCTTTATGTACACATACACATTTTTATGAGTTTTTAATTTCTACATCATTTTTATATTATATGTGTTGTACCTATTTATATATATCATAAATATGAAGACATGTTTAGACACAAAAATTTTAGAATTATTTATTTTTCAAAATACACTGGTTACAATAACTAACCATATTGAGACAATAAACTTGGATCTACTTGTAAGTCTGTCTTTGTTTATTATTCAACTTTATTGATGTGCAATTTATATACAGTAAAATTCACCCCTTTTTGTTCACAGTTCTGTGAGTTTTGACAAATGTATAGTCATGTAACCACTACTACCATCAAGGTATACACTATTTCCATCATCCTCTCCCCAAAAATCTGTTGTGTCTCTTTATAGTTAACCTCTGCCTTTCACTGCCAGCTCCTAGTAACTACTGAGCCTGTTTCAGTCTCTGTAATTTTGCCTTTTCTAGAATGTCATACAAATAGAATATACAGTATATAACCCTTCACCTTTGGTTTATTTCACTTAGCATAATGGATTTGTGATTAATCCATGTTGTTACATATATCTGTAGTTCTGTTACTTTTCATATTGCTAAGTGGTATTCCATTGATTGGATGTATTCCATTATTTGTTTACTCATTTACTAGCTGAAACGCTATTTCCTACTTGTAAGTCTTTCTTAACATGACAGATCATAAGGCAGCATAGTATTGTGGTTAAGAGCTTAGATTTTTGAGCTAGATAGATATGAGTTCAAATCTCATGTCCAATATTAACTTGTACCTTTGAGCAAATTACTTATATTCTCGGAGTTTATAGTATTATATGAAAATTAAATTAGTATGCAGCCTGTAAATTGATTAGTGTCTGCTGTTATTATTACTACTGTCCCTAGTGCTCAAGCTCTGCTCTACTTGCAGTCTGGAAACTAATCCCAAACTTAACACTCAATCACCTTAGAACTTTTACTATATTCCTTACTTAAAATATCTCACCCTGGCCAGGCACAGTGGCTCACGCCTGTAATCCCAGCACTTTGGGAGGTCGAAGTGGGTGAATCATGAGGTCAGGAGTTCCAGACTAGCCTGGCCAATATAGTGAAGACCCATCTCTACAAAAAAAAAAAAAAATTAGCCAGGTGTGGTGGCAGGCACCTGTAATCCCAGCTACTTGGGAGGCTGAGGCAAGAGAATTGCTTGAACCCAGGAAGTGGAAGTTGCAGTGAGATCCTGCCATTGCACTCTAGCCTGACTGACAGAGCAAGACTCTGTCTCAAAAAAACAAACAAAAAAACACCACCCCTTTTCTCTGCTTCCCTTCTGCAAGATCCAAGTTCCTCTCTCTCCTGGAGGACTTCTCTGACTCACAGTTCACATTTAGATTGCCATTCTGCACATTCTTATAGCATGCATCATCCAATCTGGTAGCCACTACTCACACGTGGCTTTATACATTTAAATTAATTATAGTTAAATAAAACTTAAATCCAGTTCCTCAGTCACAGGAGCCACATTTCAAGTGTTCAGCAGCAAAATGGCTAGTGGCTGCCATATTGGGCAATGAGGATATAGAATATTTTAATCATCATAGCAATTTCCATTTTAAGTTCTAAGTTAAAAATACTGCCTAACACTTAAAACTATAGAATTTCATTTAGAACTGGAAAAACTAATAATTAGCAGACATGGACTGAGTTCCTATTCTGTGCAACACATTCTATCTTAAGCAATGATATAGCATGTTTTAGGGGATCTTGAACCACCTGGACAACTATATAAAGGGAATTTAAAAGAAGAAATGATTATCAAGGTCTGGCAGGCAAAAAAAAATGAGTCATTAAAATTTAGAAGTTGGCCAGGCACAGTGGCTCACATCTGTAACCCTAGCACATTGGTAGGCCAAGACATATGGATTGCTTGAGCCCAGGAGTTCAAAATCAGCGTGGGCAACACGACAAAACCCTCATCTCTATTAAAAATACAAAATTAGCCAGGCGTGGTGGTGCGCACCTGTAATTCCAGGTACTTGAGAGGCTGAGGTGAGATCACCAGAGCCTGGGAAGTCCAGGCCACAGTGAGACATAATCACACAAACGCACTTCAGCCTGGGTGCCAGAGTGAGACCCTGTCTCAAAAAACAAAACAAAACAAAGTTTAGGGGCCTATGTGGTGGCTCATGCCTGAAATCCCAACACTTTGGGAGGCCAAGTGGTGTAAGATGGGTTGAGCCTAAGAGTTGGACACTAGCCTGGGAAACATACCAAGATCTTGCCTCTACAAAAAATAAAATAATTGGCAGGGAGGCTGAAGCAGGAGGATCTACTTTGTCAAAATATCTACAGAGTCAGAAAACAATGTTCTTCCTAGATTTGTCTCAAGCTAAAGGTGTCTCAAGCTAAAGGTGTTTCAAGGAAAAAGTAAGCTTTTAAAGTCCAAACCTTAAATGAGAAAATAATTGTGTTTTCAGAGAAGAAGGCAAAACAAAGATGACAACAACAAGACTTGACTGCTGGAAGTCTCATTTCAGAATATACCTTAAAAAGCCACTGTATGTCTCATAAATCAATCCACATACTATATCACCCACCCCTCTGGCACAAGGTCATGACTCACTGTCTGAGACAACAATGCTTATAGAATCCTCAAACATTCAAGGATAACTACATTTAATTCAAGTCAGCAATGAAAAGAGAGCTCATTAAAAATTCCCCATTTTCCCCACTACAGTCTCTTACCACGAGAAGCCACCTATAACCACCAGAGCTGATAGGATCATTTCAATCTCATCTGCTCAAGAAGGATTCTGAGAACCATTGGAGGATGAGCTTAAAGGTAAATCATCAAAGTCAGTTTAAATGTTTGGAAAGATTAAGGCATGGTTTAAGATTAAGATCCTGGTTTTCTACTCTTCTATTTACACAAGAATGTCACGAGATCCTCCTGAGAGGAAGCAGAATGTTACAATACCCTGGGAAGTCAGAGGAGTCATTACTATTACTCCCAAGGCAGCTATAATGGCAGGAGAAAAGTTTCCATTGTAAATAGTTTGCCACAGTGGAGCCTCATGTTACTATATATACAACATGGGATTTAGACCAATACCCATATGCCAATGCCAGCTCTATCACTGTCTAGCTGGCGACCCTCATTTAATTCCTTAATTTCTCCTGTCATCAGTTTATTCATCTGTAAACTGGGCTAATGCAGTCCTTAATTAACTTGATAGAGTGTTGTGATGGTCAAATGAGATAATGGCTGGGAAAACACTTTGCAATCTGTAGATCACTATGCACATGGGAACTATTATCTGGTATTTTCCCCTAAAACACTGCTCCTTGGAATTCACTTAGCTTGGGATTTTCCAACTTCACTTCTCAAAAAACATTTTTGGAGCTACTCAAATGAAGACTTAGACAAAATATGAGTATCTGTTTTCTGCTTTTTTTCTGATCCAAGGAACTTGCTTCCTTTCACAGATTTAGCTCTTTATGTCATTAACTAAATTTAAATCATGCCTAAAGACTTACTTGTTTGGCAGCACAGTTTCATATCCTGTTTGGTTTAATTTTTTAAATTCTTTTGTAAAGCACTCCAAGATGTTTGCATGAAGATCACTCAACAAATGGAAGCCTCTCTCGAATAATACACACACAAGGACACACCCACATCAATGAGAAGAAACATAATACAGACTTTTGTTAACTTGGTAAAACAAGTGCACAAAAAGCAATTCCTAAAATCACATTCGATGCCACACCATATGACCTTTTCTTGACTGAGAGAACCTTAACCCCATCAAAACTGACTTGGAAAACTAATGTAATCTGGTAGAATTCAAGTCCATCAACTTATATAGAGAGATGTTAAGTGTATGCTTCAACAGAGACACAATATTTTCCATGAAGCAGGCATCCTGGCAAGACCGAATTCCCTAGTGTTTCAGCATGTATCGAGAGACTGACCATCAGATCCTGAACTGGGTTACATAAGCACAATACCCTTATTGTTAGCAGCTGTGTATTGGTCAGCATTGCACAACTGACCAGGTGCATGGCAGGACGGAGTTTTGTCTTTATCCAAAGATTCAGGGTAGATGGGCTCAGGACTTGCTCTATGATGGCAATATATTCATTTCAAGCCATCAGGATTATTATAACCCATAAGATGCTTTGCCAATTTATACATATGTGGTAAAAATTAAGCCGTGCAGTAGATACCAAAAGAGCCATTGGTTTAATGTGGAAACATTCTCTTCAATCCTGAATGTTTAAGAGTTCATTTTAAACGTAATTGTCTGAATGTGAAGGTAAAATCATTGACTCAATGACTCTAAATATCATCTGACAATTCCAGGGAAGACATATTTAGACTATCAATGGCAAGCATATGTGATTTTCAAAGATCACTTTATGATAAAGGTATAATACTAAAAAGTATTCATTAGAAAAGCCAAGGAAAGATCAATACATATAGGAAAGAAGAGTTTCTAAATTTTTTTTTTTTAAATGAAAAATCTATCTCCCTCTATACTTAAGAAAAAGAATTTCATTCACTTGAAATTAACAATGAAGTTTCTGACTTTTGTATTGCCTTATGACAGGAATTCAAAGGCTGCTGTCTCACTTTTGCTCTTTACTTGAGTTTAAATACTTTCAAGTATATTTTCCTATACAGATGTAGCACCCCATTCAATTAATTTGTTATTTTCCAAAGCTTCCAATGTCAGCTAGTTGTTATTTAAGTATACTATGTTGCAAAGCAAATAATTGAGCTGCTAGTTTTTGTGTTCTGTATTTTCACAGTGAGTCTGTTTGTTATTACGTTTAGTTTTTAAGGAATGTTTACTTACATATAAATACAGTTGATCCAAGGTTCCTTCTGAAAATAACTGACAATATCTAGGATATACTAATAATATCAGCATTACTATTATAGAAAATGTCCTGTATTGGCATTATTAAACCACTTTTCTAAACTTTTTGGATACAGAGCTAACATATACTGAGTATGTGCTCTGTGACAGCCATGGAGCTAAGACCCACCCAATAAGGAAGCTACAATGAGTTTCTTCAATGTATAGATGAGGAAGTTGAAGCAAAGTGGTTAGAGAAAGCTAAAGTTATCGACTCCAGAGCACTTGCTCTGCAACCAGCAACCTAATGATGATGGTGTTTGCAGCAGCAGTCAACAGAGGATGAGCAGGACCTCTGCTCTAGCATACAAAGAAAGGAACTCCATTTCCAAGTTTGGGCCACAAGCTTACCTTCAGAACAGGTAAAACTAGTATCTACAAAAAGAGGATTATCAGATATCCAAATTATGAATTATATTTATGGCACTTTTATTAATGAAAACATTATTATGAATTATAATGAAAACGACCCTGTGCCTCAATTACAATAGTTTAGTTGCAAAATATTGACTAACTTCAGTTCCGCCTGTGACATAACAATGGAATTCAAATACCTCATAGTTGAGAGACACTAAAACCAGTAAACGATTTGTTAATATGCCCTCAGGAAATCACATACAGATTATACTAACGAAGTAGGCATGTCACAGTCCTGCAGGCAACACAATTTTGAAGGGGATGTCTCCACATTCAGACTTTATTTTAGCTTGTAATTTGTGATGACGCTATTAGAAAATGAAATGGTTTTATATTTGTTTATTGTTTCTGAAAGCAATCTCTCTTGGTGACTTTTCCTTATTATTGTTATAGAGAGTGGTGTACGTTTGTCCAGAACTGTAATTTATAGCAAGTTCTGGGTGAGACTGTGCATGTCCCTGATCAATACTTTTAGTACCAAAGTGGAAAGAAGAAAGATTATATTTCCTTCCTTGTTTTGTTTCCTTTCTCTGTTTTATTTCCTCAGATTAGTCATGCAGAAGCATTTATTTCTGTGCCCAATGGTCTCTTCTATGTAATTTCTTAGGCCAGTTTTTACAAATAAATAAATGACTTGGACTCCTTGATATTCTCTCTGGTTACTTTCCAGGTGGACTTTTCTTTCCTGGCTGTAAATGGCAAAATTAGCAGAGCCTTCATTATTTAGGCACTATTTGTACAACATCTTGCAGAAAATATTTAAATATTCTAGCCTATGGGTGTTCCTATTTCTTATTTCCTGTGCAAACAGCCTTTGATAGATATCAGGGAAAAGACGTACACACACACACATCACTTGGAAGATAGGCGGTTAAATATGCGTGACAAAATCACAATCTTGAAAGGAAAATAAAGAAACCCTCCACAATTACTCCATGTGGCTTCCTTCATGATTAATGTATTTTAGGGAAAAATTAATTTCCACATCTTTCCCCAATAAAACAATAAGAACTAGAACAAAAAGTTACTGTTTTTCTGCCTTTAGTTTTGAAAGTAAATCAAGGTATGTCAAGTTTGCGGATTTTCTGGAAACCCTGAAATGGAAAGTACTCCTTAGCTGGCTAACGACCTCCAGGCTTCAATGTCACTTAGGTGCCACATTTCCTCATCTAAATTATGTTCCTCACATCAGTCTCTCAAAGCACCATTTTCATTCTTGTACAACCATACTTGCAATTATAGAGGTTTTTAATGTCCTACTTCCACAAGTTAATTGCAAACTGCTTTTCTTAAATTTTATTTTAACCATTATACCTAGTGCCTATCGCAGTACCTGGTACATAATACGCACTTAATAAATATGTATTAAATGATGATTAAATAAATAGCAATTTTTACTGCTTAAGGAAGGGATTTTTACTGCTTAATGAAGTGAAATATAGTGTCATGATGTCTTGCTAATACATCTTCACACTAATATACAATTAGTCCTGTGTTCCTTAAAAACAGGAATTGTTTCTGAAAAATGCATTGTTAGACATTTCATCATTTTGTAAACATCATAGACTATACTTACACAAATCTATTAATAGATGGTATAGCCTACTATACACCTAGGCCATATGGTATAGCCTGTTCTCAGGCTACAAACCTATACATATCACTGTACTGAATACTGTAGGCAATTGTAACAAAATGGTGTTTGTGTATCTAAACATTAAAAAGGTACAGTAAAAATATAGTTGTAATTTCATGGAACGACCGTCCATGTGGTCTGTCATTGACCAAAATATCATACATGGTACATGACTACAAAAATTAATCAAGAAATGTCCTGTGCCTTTCTGTTAACCCAGCACAATGCCTCTGCTTTGTGGAGTCATGATGATCTAATTTCTTACTGAGGCTTTAAACAAAATGCAAGGCAAAGCCAAATATACCACCTGGGATATTCCGAAGTTATGGTTTCATCTTTCACAGCATGGCCTGGGTTTGGGGAGATGCGATGTGTGATAAAATGAAAGCAATTCAAGAGACAATATAGCTAGGTAGATGTTATACCTAAGCAAGCTACAAGTTTTCTAGCACTTTTCTTAAACTTCCTTCACTAATAACACAAATAGTTTAAATGCTAATAGGATACATTTTAAATATATTTTCTAAGTAGTATAGAATGGTCACCACCTTTCAGCAAACTGTCATTTCATCTGAAAGAGACAGACTAATTGATCAAGAGATAAACATATATATGTAGATACATACATATATATATACTATATACACACAATATTATATACTTTGTACATAGAATATATATTCTATGTATTGTATGTAGAAAAATACACCTTGTTCACACTCATGTTTCACTCAACTAATGGATTTCTCTTTACAATTTTGCATTGCAAAAACAAAGCTCTAGATGAAATATTTCCAGAGACTTAATCATTAGAGACATACTAAATCTAGATAATCTAGGCAAAAGTTGAGGTTTCTTTCCTCACAGTGTCTCTCTGGCTATGCAGATTGTTTCATATCACTGGATAAGTTACTTTACAATTATCTCTTTAATCTTGCAATAAACCTGACCTGATAGGTGAATTATTTCAGAAGGAAAAGCAGGAGAAAGAAATGCTGACTCTATCTAATCCATAAACCATCCTACTCTGCTCAGGTAGGACTCCCTAAGAACAGTACAGGGACTATGTACTTTGGCCTCACATTGGGTATGTCAGCTAAGGTCCCCAAGACTCTGCAGTGTCATTCATGCTGCCTGCAATGCTCTAGTCCTGACCTCCCCAAGGAAGTTCCTCCTTCATTTAAATTTCTGCCGTTGAGCACTGACACTGTCTCCTGACTAAGCTTTCTGGAATCTAGACACCCACGTGCTACAGCACCCCCATGCCGTTTATGTCTGTTTCCATAAAAATGGATGTCCACTTGTTTACATGTTTTCTCTGTGTTCCTGGGTCCTTTCATGTGTCTGTCCAGCTGACGTGAAGGACGCCAGAGTATTTCCTGCCGCCCAACCACAGCAGGAAGACTTGGCTCTGTCCTTGGACCACCAGGAGGATCCCACCATGAGCCTGACATGTGGAGGTGAAAGCTGCATTGTCTCAGCTCCTCAACAGCCCCAAGTTGCCAGTGAAAACAGAAGAAATTCACAAAGCCCAGAACCTATGGCTCAGGTTCTCTTAAGGCAGGGTTGAAATGTTACTTCAGTTTCTATAGATCACTAAGTGCATCTAACCATGGAAACATGGTGCTGGCAACTGCCATGAAATGGTGAGATGCCAGTGGCAGTCTTCATGTGGTGAAATGTTTCCCCTCGACTTATTTCACCGTTTACTTTTCTGAGCTTCTAATGGCATATCACAAAATGTTATTTTAAAAAAGGAAGTAGTCCACTAGACCGTGAGCTCTATGAAGTCAGAAAGGACTTACTATTTTGTCTGTTGTTGTTATTGTTGCTGTTTATTATTGTACTCTCCCCAGAGCCACGCACAGTACTCAATACATTGCAGGCATGAAGGCATGAATTAACATTTATTGGGTGCTTACATGTTCTAGACACTCCTGAGAACTGGTAATACTGTGACTAATAAGATCAAGCTCGTGCTTTCATGGAGCTCACATTCTATTTGGGAAAGGAAAAAATAAACAGGATTAAATGAAGAAGAAAATATCAAACTGACAAGTATCAGGGAAAGCAGGTGGGGGTGAATTTAAATGGCATGGATAGGAAGGATAGGTCTTTTTCATTGAATGACTGGAGCCAGCAGTGAGAAGATCGTAAGACTTCCCATTCTTGGGTGCCTAAGAGAATTGCCTAAGGAGTTGAGGACTTGATCAGTGCCTTGGCCACATTCTCAGAGACTAGTTTCACTGAGTTTGGGAGGTGGGGTCATGAGCATTGGTATGTTCTATATGTTCCCCAGCTGATTCTAATAATCAGGACTGAGAACCACTGAAGAGGAAAAGCATTCCAGGTGAAGAAATAGCTAGTACCAAACTCTTCCAATGAGGGATGAGCCTTGAGATTAATAAATCTCTAATTATAATCACCTAGACAGCTTTTAAACCTCCAGATGCCCATGCCACACCCCAACCTATTAAATAGACGGCGGGGTGGCAGTGGGACCAGGAGGAGTGAGGAGTGGGAAGCAACAGTATTTTCAAAAAGTACTCAGGAGTTTTCAATGTACAGCCAAGTGTGTTAGACAAGTGACCGGGCTTCCTGGTTTTCTCAGGACTAAGGGATTTTCAGGGACATGAAAATTTCAGTGCAAAAACTGGGGCTGTCTCTTGCAAACGAGGATAATTAGTCACCAGAGTTAGGCAAGTCGTTCTCAAAGAATGGTCCTATGGCATCAGAAACGCTGGGCTGAGGCCCCTCAATGTGTTATAATAGCCCTTCTGCATGATCTTGATTTAGACTGAGGTTTGAGAACCAATGTGTTAGAGTAATGGAGAAATCTGTGTCTACAGTGTAGACAAAGAAGGGGGAACTGGTTTGAAGAATTAATGAATAAATAAATTAACTCATCAGGAAATATATGTTGATAATATCTAAACAGTGGGATGAATATTAAAGTCTTATGATTTTATGAATGGATAAGCCAGTAGAAAGGCATGCTTTGCACAAGAATAAGACAAATGTTTATAGTTTTTAAACAATCAAAAGCAAAAGAAAATCAGCATAAGGCTCAAACTGCTGTGAAACTCCCTAGAATAGAGTACCTTGATAATATGATGCCAAAGGAAACCACTTATAATTTAAAAAAAAAATGTACTTTCTATATTTCCCTGAAATAATTAAAAACCGCCAAGTTCTCTGTCTTGCCATTGAGTCTACCTTAGTACTGTAAATCGGTGTTTTAACACAGCTCTCTTCCCCTCCATTCCCAGCCCCACTCCAGACCAAGTACTTTTCTTGGGTCAGGCCAAACAAGGAGGACTGTCACGCTATGTAGATACATAATTAAAATCCCCCCCTTTCAATTCTCTTGCTCTGCTGGAGACCAAACCTGAGCGTTTGTTCTGAAAAGCTGGGCTTACTCTTGGAGCCCAAGATACTGAGGAGGACTAAACAGATGGGCTGAGTGCTTGCCTGCTGAGGCTGGGAGATGGGTAGAACCAAGAAACCCAGAGGCCCTCTTGTGCCTGAATGTGAGACCCTCTACTTTAGTGTTGCTGTAATGGAGTCAGAGAAAATAAGCCCTCTACCATTCTCATGACCACAACTACCTATGGTATCCTAATCAGAAGACTGAAGAAAATAAAAAACAAGATAATCTTTAACCTAAAACAAAAAAGTATATGAGGTGGGAGAATCACCTGAGCCCAGGAAGTCAAGGCTGTGGTGAACTCAGATCGAACCACTGCACTCCAGCCTGGGCGACAGGAGTGAACTGAAGAAGAGATTGACCTGTTTTGAGAGTCAAATTAGCAGCCTAGAAAATCAAAGAGAAAACATGCAAAGAGAGAGAAATCACAAGAGAAACATAACTCATCTTAAGATTAATCCTGGAGCCCTCTAACATAACAATTAAATAATAAAAGAAAATTGCTTCAAGAGGAAGAAAGACTTAGGCTAGAGATTGAAAGAGGCCACTGAGTTTTAAATGGAATTGATAATAAACTACAGTTGAGCACCTATGCTAAAGTTCTTGAAATTCAAAGTTTTGAAAACAAAATCTCACAATTTTCCAGATTGGAAGAATAATTTCTTTATAGGAAGAGAAAAGAATTAGACATGTATACATATCAAATTTCTCATCTGCAAATGTGGAAGTTAGAAGGTGCAAAATAATACCTATAGATTATATAAATAATTGCAAACCAAAGAGCCTCCACCAATTATCAGACTTGGAAAAAAAAATCTTTAGATATGCAAGTATTCATTTAATAAATGACCCAAATATCCATCTAAGGAAAATACTCAGAAAAAAACTATTGAAATAATAGATATGAACAGAAGCCTCAAGAAAAGAGAAGATTAAGCCTCAAGAAAAGAGAAGATTAAGCAAGGAAGAGACACTAATGAGAAATAAATACAGATAGACATATATACATATGCACATGTTATGCAGATATAATTAAATCTAGGAATGATACATGGACAGACTATCCAAAAATGTATAAAATGCATGCTAAGTAAAGACTCTTGAGATAAAACAGACATACCTTAAGAGAAATGTTAATATTCCCTATAACTTAAAATATACCACCTCAGTGCAGCCTAGGAATTTGGGGTAAGCATATGGGGAGAAAGAAATAGATAGAAAAGGTTTTCTATAGGCTTTATGTAGCTTCCTGCAAGAATCGAGTATTTTGGCAGAAGAAACTTCTTGATTCCATGTGAGAACAGAGAAATATGGGTAAGATTATGAATACTGTAAAGACAACCATTAATGGAATATAAAACTAATTGAACAAGGGCAATAAAATAAATAAAGACAATTTTAGGGAATTATCAAAAAAACTTTTAAAGAGAAAATAAATAAATATTAAGTGTAAAGTAAAATGGAGAAAAACACTTCTAAATATATCATCGGTCAAATAAATGTGAATGGCCATAATTATCTCATTTTTTTAAAAATTGACAAATTAGATGTTTAAAAATTAACATAAAGCAATAAATATTTAATATGAATAAATGAGTAAAGAGAGAGGCAAATGCAAATAAAAAGCAGGTAGAAGTAGCAATGTTAATAACAAAATAAGGTAAAATTTGAGGACAAAACACTAAGATTAAAGAGAGGGATAATAATAAAGGCACAATTTATGAATATCTACATATGCATACATATTCCAGTCATGAATCCAAATATACCAAACCACAACACAACTAGATACTTAAAGTAAAAAATAGAAACAAATAAACAAAAAATGGTCAGATCCGAGAGAGGAGAATAAAACTCCCATGAAAAAAGTACAGTCTTACTAGAATCAGAGAATAGAAATCAAGGACACTACAGCTACTGGAAAGCAAAGGGGAAATTCCAGACAAGAGACGGCCCAAAATTCAGTCTACAAACTTTGTTCCAACTGTGGCTGACCCTGTGATGTGCACATAGCACTGATAGCTAAAGCTAAAAGAACTAAACCAAGATTAGAGGTGAGAGTTTACAGTTTGAGTCCAGCAAAATGAAATGACTATTTTAAAAAAATAGCACTCTTCAGGGGAGAATATCAAAATACAGAGTCTCTGCAAAAGATCATTCATGACTAGAAAACAATCTAAATTTACTCTACATAACTGTCCCCAACATGCCACAGGGAAAAAAAAAATCCAGGAAAATATGGCATTTGCAAGAGAAATTACAAATAATGGAGACCAATTACAAGATGCCCAGATATCAGAACTAATGTCTTGGGATGCTTCCACCCAATCTTCCTTCCCTCTCTCCTCCACTTAGAGTAGACATGCATGAATTTCAGTAGCTCTCGCAGTCTTTTCCAGCTCCTGCCGCATTTTCTCTCATAGGTGTTTCCATCCTTGCAAGTGGTACCTGTCTCTCTGAGGATTCAGTTACACAATGGATCCGAGAAAGCTTAAGATCTGAACTACTGCTCTAGTAATGGTTCTCAAACTTTGGTGGTCTTGACACTTGCAGATCTTATTAAAACACAGTTGCTGGGCTCCACCTAAGAGATCTGGATTCTGAATTTGCATGTCTAAGAAGTTCCCAGGTAATCCTGTTGCTTCTGGTTTGGGGCTATACTAGTCTGAGCATCACTCCCTGTGGCCCCCAAAAAACAGGATGATAAGGGATCTCAGCAATCACTTTTCCTTGTATTGTTTCTGAATTATTTCCTGGGGAAATCTGATGCTTGAGCATCTGCTACTAGAGGGAAGGTGAAGCTTAGGAGGCAGGCCTTCTCCCCTACTGCAACCAGAGCACCTCTGCTACTATCTGCTTTATATGTTGATATTTTATTTGATAAAAGAGTTCAAATGATAAGAAAAATATTTGAAAATGATGGCTCTAACAAAACTCAGCCAAGTCGTTGCCTATACAAATCAAAGACAATCCTGGCAACTCCTGCCTCTGGTCGGGTTTACCAGCTGGACTACTCTAACCAGTAGCTACATTTTGAACAGCCATGCTCTATGCCTACCTTTCACATGCGTAAGTCTGCAGTAACACTTAGGTCTCCAAGAACCTCTGATTTCCCTGACTCACATGTTCCTTGCTCTCAACACATAGGAGAGACTTTTTATCCTTTTGGTGGAATAAAATAGCTTCTAAGCAAACCATATCGAAGAAACATTTTCCTCTGGTGAGGGCAGACCCCTTTCCCTTTCTTCTTTCTCTATTGCCTTTTCAAAACCTGCTTCCCTTGTTTGACAGTTGAAAGGGAGAAGACAAATAGTAATTAAATGGTTCAAAGCTACAGGAAGGGTCAATCTTCAGGCTGCTGCTGTTCTATCAACAGATAAATACTTCTCATCACTTTTCATTCATTCTTTTAAACACATTCCTGCTCTGCCACTAGAGCTGAGTTATTAAAAAAGCTCAATAAGCTTCATGTGTCTTATTTTTTATTTCATGTAAATGAAAGGGCCTGTGTTTTACTTTTTAGTACTAACTGATAGATGCAAAACATGAGCAACAGTGAATTATAAAGGGCTGATTTGGCGCAACCCAGTGATACTGTCTAGTTTTTACAACATGGGAGAAGCATTACACAATTACATATAACTTTTTTTTTTTTTTTAAGACACAGTCTTGCTCTGTCACCCAGGCTGGAGTGTAGTGGCATGATCTCAGCTCACTGCTACCTCCCGTTCCCGGTTCAAGCAATTCTCCTGCCTCAGCCTCCCGAGTAGCTGGGATTACACTCATGTGCCACCATGCCCAGCTAATGTTTGTATTTTTAGTAGAGATGGAGTTTCATCATGTTGGTCAGGCTGGTCTTGAACTCCTGACCTCAGGTGATCCTCCTTCCTCGGCCTCCCAAAGTGCTGGGATTACAGGTATGAGCCACCACACCCAACCTCATAACACTCTTAATTCTTCAGGTACAAGTGATGGAAACCTAAGAAATTTTTCGCTTCTTTTACCATTTTACATATTGCCACTTAATGAACCAAAAGGACTTCTGAGATTAAAAGATGTGAGAGGAAAAAGTAGATGCAATGTATGTTTGCTGTTAAATAGAAGTTCTGACAAGAATTTGGTGGGAGGAAGCTACTAGACATCAACTTCTACATTGTGAATCAACTAGTAATTTGAATATGCCATCCCCTCTTCTTCATTATCTTGGGATAATCAGGAACTATCTTTCAGTGGTTAGTTTTTTCAAAAAATAATGTTGGTAAGAAATTAAATCAGACAAATGATAAACAGAAAATAAGGCAACAATACCAGAAAGCTGAGGGAGCCTAAGTCTTCTTCTTTAAGATGTATAACAGTTTAAACTTTCATATTGGTAGTGATGACTTTTGGAGGGGTATGTTTGAGGCAGACGATCCAAAGAATTTACTCCAAAACTTCTCCCAACACCTCCCCCTCAATCCTGCTTCTATCTTGTTGAAGTATAGGCATACTAAAAAAATCTGCTTAATGAGATAAGGAGGGATACAGGGGTAGGGGGGTGGAGCAGTAGAGATCTTAAACACTGGTTCAAATGGTTGAGTTTGAATCTCAGATTTAGACACTCAGTAGACTTTACAAAAGATGTACCCTCTTTCTGCTCTGTTTCTGTATTTATATATAAGTTAGGCCAACCTAACTCTCCAGAATTGTTGTGAAGATTTTGTGGGATAATGTCTGCAAAAGCAAGCCTTACGGTTATTTGTAACACAGTACTTGATGCTCAAAAAATGTTGGTTAAAAAGTAGGAAGCTAATTCACAATCTTGTGGAAGCTTAAACTAACAGGCCTGGCCAGGCACGGTGGCTCACGCCTGCAATCCCAGCACTCTGGGAGGCTGAGGCAGGTGGATTACCTGAAGTCAGGAGTTTGAGACCAGCCTGACTAACATGGTGAAACCCCTCTCTACTAAAAATACAAAAATTAGGCAGACATGGTGGCACGCGCCTGTAATCCCAGCTACTAGGGAGGCTGAGGCAACAGAATTTCTTGAACCAGGGAGGCAGAGGTTGCAGTGAGTCGAGATCATGGCACTGCACTCCAGTTTGGGAGACAGAGCGAGACTCTGGCTCAAAAACAACAACAACAACAACAAGAATAACAGCAAACTAGCAGGCCCACCTTCAAGATGACATAATACAGCTTCAGAAATGAAATTTGAAATAAAGGTTAAAACAGTCTTAAGTTATGTAGGGGTTTGTTCTATAAAGAATTTCATTTGCTATATTGTAGAACTGGGGATAAAAAAGAGGTAAGTGAATGAATAACTAAATACAATGGAATGTAGAAGTTCTCATGCTTCCATATACAAAGCCTTGCTGGAGTAGAGAGAGGAGCAGTTGCCAAGGGTGAGGGGAGGTGAGTATCCAGGGCAGGTTTTGCTTTGCGTAGAGACTCACAGAGAACTTGAGCTCTGGTTATAAGTGGGAATTCATCACACAGATGTAGTGGGGTAGGAGGCAGGGAACAGTGATCATATCAGACTGAAATTATATGTGCTCATATAGCATGACTTCAGAGTAACACAATTTTATCAATTTGCCATGAAAAACAAGAAAAAGAAACATCATAGGTGAATAAAACTTGTCTATTTATAACAGACAGTTTTAAGCACAAGAAAAATGGAGAAAGTAAGAAATATGAATGAATAAGGCTCTCAAACTGTGTGCTACAGAGGAAAAAGAACTCAGTATTCAATAACCTGCTTGAGTCCAGCTCTACCAGATGCTACCTGAGGGATCTTGGGTAAATCTCTTCAAACTCTGAGCTTCAGTTTTCTCATCTCCGAAAACTCAAGAGTTGGCTTAACAGATCATTAAGGAACCTGTCATTTCTAAAAACCACAGGACACAATGAAAATCAAAGCTCTACTTCTACATATCTATTAATTAAAATAGGTCATTGAAAAATCTGCTGCTTCTTTTGAAAAATCACTGTTTTGAAACCTCACTTCACAATACAAAACAGACTATACACCTATAAATCTTATGTCTATATGTGTGTGTGCACAAGTATATGTGTGTTACAGCTTATTACTTAGGGGAAAAATAGACTGGATTAAGTCACACCTGGGTAAGGTGGATGGGGAGGAAGGGATGGGAAGGAAAAGGAATTTGAAATGTCTGCAGAGCTCATTAGTGCCCTGATATCAAATGATTCAAGGACATCTTTGGCTTTGATTCAAACAGTTGTTCTGTTCTGAGTAACATGACGACAATCTAAAGATCCACAGCTGGCCTCTGGAAAATCCTGTCAGATTCTTCTGTTATAAAAGTAACAGATTTGCTATATTGGTTGGATGAAACAGGACCATTTCAGAATGAATCCTGTCAAAGCCAGGGGCCCAGAGGAGCTGCTTCCTAAAGCAGTTTTGGTAGAAGATGGGATTTGTTCTGGTATTAAGAAAGGCTGAGCAAGCAGTTTTGAGAGGTCACAGCTCAAGCTGAAACAAAAAGTGAACATTTGTGCTTAGACATTGTGATGGGGTGCATTTTTGTTACTCTACCCTACGTCCTTAGTCCCGGGGTTTCTCCGCCCACTCTCCAAATAATTCAGAGGACAAACGACTTCAAGACAAATCATGTGCCTCCATGCATATATCCTGTCTTCTCTTCTTTCTCAGGAGTTTGATGCCACAGGGGATGCTACCAATGACACAATTTGACTTGGAAATAATTAGATAGGCTCAAGCTTTTCTCAGACACACCCTTCATTCTTCATTCTCACAGCATCCCTGAAATTGAAAGCCAGCAGCACCCTGATGCACCATCAATTTAGCTGCTTATTCCTAAGAAAAAGTTAAGACTTTAAACTTTAGGATAATATGATGAGATTAAAATCATAAATTTATTCCAGAGTGTGAAGGATTTTCCCCAGATGCTTTTTTCCACTTTTGCTTTTTAAACTGAAGATAATCCTCATTAAAGTTAGACACAGATTAATCTAATACATAATTTCCACTACTTGCTGGGGGGCTCAGTGATTATTGTATCACACCGCACGTGCCCCCCTTACATGTAAAGTTCTCCCCTCCAGCTCCTCACCTCTCCTTCCTTAGCTCCCAGAAAGCTCTGACCACCAATGAATGAAACATAAGTCACCTGAGAGCCAGTGATACCAAAATATTTCTAGGAATGAATTTATCTCTTTTCAAATACAAACTCTAAGCCCTGCAGAATTTCTTTTTCTTTGGGGAGGCACAAGAAATATTTTCCTTGCTGCCACACCAATAAATTTTCTTTTTCCCCCCTGAATTTTTACAGTCAATTTTCTACACTCAAATTTGCATGCCTGATGTAAATATCCAGGAGCTTTCCTCCTGGAAAGCCAGTGTCTCATACACCTCCCAGCAAACACTGACCACAATGAACGAACCTAAGCACTGCATAATGCTAAGCAGACCTGGGCCCACAGGAAACAAGATGCCATGTTCGGGATAGCTGTCAGCACTCGTCCAGCACCCTGCTTTCCACTCATCCCTCCCTGAAATTAGTGAGGAGTGAGGTAAGTGGACAGTTTCTGACCCCCAAAGCAAAGGAAAGCAGCCACTTGATTGCTATTTTGCAAATACTTTGCTGAGGTTGACCACTGTCTGAAACAGTTTCATTTCTATGTAAGTGTTGCTTACTAACCCTTTTCTCCTGAGACACTTGGACATCATTTTACACATTCCTACATAATCTCAAAGAATTTAAGAATACCGCAGATTCACACTTTATTTTTAAGCAACTGGTGCCTGATAAAAGCTTTTCTGAAGACAGAAAAGTAGCTTGGTGCTGGTGCTTGATCCATTTAACAAATATTTAAGTCAGATTCAAGCCAAGGCATTTCTCTCATTGATGCATTCATTCAAAAAACATTTTCTTGAGCATTTATTTTGTTCAAAATACTATGGCAAATGCTGTGGTTGACATGAAAATCAAAGCAACAGCTTCTCCCTTAAGAGATAATATTTGTGTGTCCATGAAGAATTGTAATACTCCTGTGTACAGAAAGTGTAGAACTGAAAATTTTGGAATAAGAAAATAATGACATGCATTTACCAAATTAAGAAATGATTAGACATGGAACTCAAAACTAATTTGCACTTGAGTTCACATTTTCTCATAACAAATTTCATAGTCAGATAAAGAAAAAATAACAGAATAAATAATGTTAATCTCATTTATACAGTAATTCTCGACACTTCAATTTTTTACTTTATTTTGGTCAATATTAATGTTTTGAGGATGCTGTTATTTTAAACAGTAGTTAATGCTTGCAGATAACTAAGATGCGGCAAGGGCAAGCATAATAAAATGCAATATGTTTTAAAGATCTTTTATTGTAAGTAAAATTACAAATTGAAAGGGCCTTTATGTGGTATTTTGATCAGTAGTCTGCTTTTACAGACAAGGAAACTGTGGCCCAGAAGGAGTGTGGTACATTTATAAAAGCCTAAAGCTTTTTAGCCCTGAATTGTGGCAGGTGCCTGTAATCCCAGCTACTGGAAGGGTGAGGCAACAGAATTGATTGAATCCAGGAGGCAGAGGTTGCAGTAAGCTGAGATCGCACCACTGCAGTCCAGCCTGGGTGATAGAGGGAAGCTCCATATTAAAAAAAAAAAAAAAGCCTACAGCTTTTGCCCAGAGAGTGTACCTGTTCCAAACTCATAGCTGTTTTACTCTTAGTTTAGACATAATCCTAATTAGGCTGGCTATCTGATCCTCCAGCCCAACAGAAGACTATTTAGAAAGAAAAAAAGGAAATGCCACTAGACTCAGATTTTACAATTCCTGCAAAGTCAAAGGATTAACACAATGAAGGAAGCAACTGGGGAAAAGACATCAGAAACATCACAAAACAAATATATCACAGGTATCAGAAAATGTGCAGCAGCCTGGTGACATTTAACTTAAGGGCAATCGCTCCATGTACCTTAACAGTCCCTCCGCATTTAACTGCATTCCAATCTCTTCTTGTTCCATTCTCCTTGTCTCACACTAAGCTCTAACCAGGCTGTTCTTCAGTTCTGCAAAACTTGCCAAGTGCTTTCCCACCTCAGGGACAGCTCATGCTGTTCTCCCTGCTGGGAACTCCATTCTCCCCATTCTTGACATGGCTGGGCCTTCTTTCTTTAAGACTCCGTTTATACAGTAACTGCTAGTGCATGGGCACTCAGCAAATATTAGTTGAATAAATAAATGAAAAAATACTTTAACCCTATGTCCTTCAGGAAAAGTAACCTTTAGTATGTTCTAACTAACAAACAAACAGCAAAATGCTTATAATATGTCCACCAAAAATGTTTAAAGTAAGTCTGTCTGAAGGAAAAAAGGAGTGGCAACTTCAGGTAACTAAAAAAAGTTCTTTTTTTTTTGAAAATATAATGCAATCACCACTGAGCCACTACCCTAATGTAGTAATTTCTCTCGAAACCCTCATTTTCTTCGCTTTTAAGACAAGATTTTATAACAATGTGGCTAACGCAGCCTTTCTTTTTACGGTAGCAAGCTGCATATCATGAACTTTGGATACTACACTTCATAGATTGATGAAAGAATAACTGCATACATTTTTGCCTAACAAATTTTCCAATCAATTAAATGAGGAAAAAAAAAACTTTATCATTTAAGTTAGAATCGAAGGCTTAACAAGATTTAAAGGATTTTAATGCAATGATTATCATCAGAATAGACCACAGGTCAAAGGGAACAGACAGTCTAGTTGCTTTTTATACTGTAACTCTCAACTATCAATGAGTTAAGTCAAAGTTTATTTTTTTATAATCTTTCCACGTTGAGACAATTGGTATTTTACAGCAGAAATTTAAACCCACATTTGTATTTTCTCAATTATTTGTCAGTTCACATTGCTCACTTCGCAAGTCTTAAGGCAGTGCCTCTTTGCCCCAGCTGTGCCAGTTCAACCTGGGATGGGAAACACTGAGCTCTGACACCCTTAAAAGCTACCAAGATTTTGTGATGGAAATGAAGCTGACAGTTTTGTCAGGGATGTGAGAAGCAGAATCAGATTCAGCTAGTTCCTGTAGAGATGTGCTGGCTCTATAAAGATGAAGACAATAAAAGCAAATTTGGTGAGTAAAGTGAGTAGATATAACTCAAAGGCACATAGGAAAAGATATTGAGTGAAAGGATGACATTTCACACATTACTGATCAGGGGAGCAGTTCCTTTGCCAAGGGTTTGGTAACCACGGGAGGAAAAGGAAAGACTTAAGTGTTTCCTTAGGATCTCCTACATCCTACATTTAGATTCATCTTCTTAAGATCTAAAATCCCTGCCCCCTACATCTCATTCCTGTTAATTCGTATTTCAAGCGAAAGACTAACAATTCCTTGTCAGCATATATGTGCAATGAGGCTCTTAATGATCCAAAGTCCCATTCCCCACATGAATTGAGTACTTGATTTTTAAAAAGTTACCTTGGGCCAATGCATGTATTTCTACAATCTTTGAAACAATCCCTAAAGGTAGGTGTTACTATTTATGCTTTGCATGTGAGAAAACTGAACCTCAAAAAGGACAATAAACTTGCTCAAGATCACATAGCTAGGAAATAGCAGAGCCAGGATTCAAATCCAAATCCTTCAGAGGGAGGCTGCTCTCTTAGATTAATTGTTGCTTCTAATTCTCACTAAAGGAACTTATTAACTAAAGAAAGATATTTTTCTTTTATAAAATATAAATTAGATAAAATCTCTATGAAAATATGTAAAACATCTCCATCATCTTTCTAATAATAAATATTAGCTTTATCTGTACTGGGTTTCCCAAGAGCCACAGCATCATTACAATGTCATTTTCTGGCAAGATGTCTGGACAAGCCATGCTTCTTGTAGATGCTCTGCACAGGCCATGTTACCGCCAATGACCACTATGGTGCCCATGTATATTTGGAAGCTCTGGAGCAAATTCCCCTGAAAGTTGTTTTTTATAGCAAGCACTCAAACAGTTTTCATTTTCTATAAGTTTTATTTGAAAAAGATCTTAAGGTAACAGTCTTTTGTAAAAAACCTTATAGGTTTCTAGTTTGGACAAAAACTGTTTTTGTCTCCGGTTCTTGAGAGGTGCATGTGTGCATGTGTGTGTGTGTGTTTTACTGATAAAGAAATATTCTTATCAGTGTTATAGGTTATGTTTACTATATACCTGAATAATTTAAAAATTAAGAAATGTGGTATCACAAATAGCCAGTTAACTAGCCTTCCATTGAATCAAATTTTTGTTTCTCCATTATATTCAGAGACACATATCTTTCTGGCTGGTTAAAAAAAAATGCAGAATTTAGGTTCTTGCCTCTACCACTCATCCCTTCTCAGATACAATGTCATCATTTGCAAATGAGATATCTAACAAAATACCCAAGTTATACTGAGACTCAGTTGGAATCATTCATTTGAAGACTTTTGAAAGTGACAAAGTCTAATAAGCCCTCATGTGAGCTAGTGCCTTACATAACTTACAGCTTTTCTTTGTATGCCATCATAAGAGATTCCACGTAACAGCAACCTTCTGTAGCTTCCAAGGTCGTGGTGTTGCTGAATTTGAAATTTCTTTTGCTATTTTAAATTTGGAGATTTTTCCCCAGGAGGTACCTAGTCTGAAGACACAGTTTACATAGAGAAGCCTACTTGCAATTGTGTGGCTCTGCGCTCCCACACAAAGTAAGAAAAGAAACTTGTGACATGTTAGAATGTTGGCCAACAAAGAAGAGAGTGTGAGAACAACTCTGAAAGCAAGACAGACTTAAACTGGATGGATGTTCCCACTTTTTTGAGAGCCCTCACATTAAGGTTGGACAAAAGGCCAGAGGATGGGGAGGAGGAAGGATGATGTCCACATTGAAATGCCCAGAGTGCCAAAAGAAATCCCCTATTCGGTAACTTTTCAGATAATATCTAGGCCTATAATGATTACAGCATGGTTCCAAAATGAGCAGTAATGAATAGTGTTGCATCATTTAAACTCCTAAGAAAAAAATCAGGAACAAAGTCTAATGATTATCCCTACTGAGTAAAATATTGCAGACCACAAAATGGTTTGTCATTCTAATGCATTTCCAGCATAAACAAACACATCTTTGTAACGCACATACAAACTCCTACGTGGAAACCATAGTCAAAGGCTGAAAGAGTTAATTTAGGCCTCGGAGAAAACCTGCTTTAAGCACTGGTTCAAAAGCTCTTAAACAGCAGAAAAATCAATACACTTTTATCAGACGTCAGTGTTTATAGAAGCAATACAAAACAGGATTTTGTTAAATGTATATATTACGCCAGATCAAACTGTAAGTTAAAACATCTGTGTCCAAGTTAATCTTAGATACAGCAAGGAGATTATTTGAATTGTGTGTTTCCTTTTGTGACCTTTTTAGATGTGGCTTTGGGGGGGATAGGCGAGGGAATAATTTTCTTAAGCTTTTAGTTGCCTGCAACAGTGCCAACAGTTGAATATAACAGCAATATTTTTTTAGGTTACCCAGATGAATAACGAAAAGGAAGAAAAACTCCTTTAGTAATTTCAAAATAGTGTTGTATAGGGAATCCTTAAAAATAAATTATAGATATAAATATAGGTATGTGCATCTAAGATTGCTATAGGCTCTCCATGGCATAAAATTTTCAATTAAAACCACTTTTATGAGCTATAATCACATTTTGAGAAAGCATCCACAACTTGCTCATGGATATACAACTTCCTTGATGAAACAAACCTTCAAATATAAGCAAATATAATGTGTTTAGTTTAATATGCATAATGTTTTTAACATAATAAAGATTTTTAAAGTCTCATAGAAAGTCCTTGGTTCTGGTTTGTAGCAGACAAGCAGAGAAGAACTGAAGTTGATGGAAGCTTTCTTTTTTTAGCTCTGTTTTTAAGGGATCAGACATCTGTAATTCAAATCCATTTTGATTGAAACAATAAATTTAATTCAATTCTGAAATTTCATTTGAAAAGTGTAAGAGAGAAATTCATGGGACCCCTCAAAGTAAATGACAAGCCTGGTCTCTGAAATATGTCAGGAACACATTAACACCATGTAAAAATAACAGCAGAACCATACCAAAGTCACAACGGCCAAATGTCCTGCAAACAGGGACCTTCCTAGGAAAGGAATGTGTAGATCTAATAATTGTATCTGTGTTAAGTACTTGGAACATATGATTGAATCTCCTTAATTATTATTTTTGGGGTGGTAATGATATTCTGTCCTTGTTTACTTCCTTATGTGTTGGGCAGAAGATAAGAACTGAAGATTAAGAAGACTACATTGTAGACACTCCATGGGAAGCAGAGTCATTCAACAAACACACATAGAGTATACTATGTATATTATATACTGAGTATATATTATGGCCAGGAATACCTGACTTTATGAAGCTTATATTCGTGTGTGTGTGTGTGTGTGTGTGTGTGTGATATGCCAGTTGTTGATCGCTACAAAGAAAATTAAGCAAGGAAAGAGAACAGAGAATAAATGAGGAATGCTATTTAAATATGGTGATCAAGAGAAACCTCTCCGTTGAGGTGACATTTTAGCAGAGTCTTATAAAAAGAGCCATTAAGCCCCACGGATGTCTGTAAAACAAATATTCCACATAGATATAACAGGAAATATTAGCATGCCAAAGTGTGAGCTTGCTTAGTGTGCTTGAAAACATCAAAGGGGTCAGTGGGGCTGAAGCAGTAGAGAAGGTTGGATAGAGAGAGAAAATAAGGTAAGAGAAGTAAATAGGACCAGATCATTCCACCCCTGGAATTCATGCTGATCATGATGGAAACACACTGGAGGATCTGAGCACAACAGGGTCATGATAATCACGGTGTCCAATGACTAGGGTGGTCCGATGAATAGGGTTTCCATCTAAAGTAAAGCACAATGCTGAAAACAGTAATAAGTATATAAATGATGTTCAATAAAGATGTTTGAATGAAAGAAAATAAAAGGTGAATTAGTATAAGAAATGGTGGTGATAGCCTGTGCCCCAGCAGAAACTTTTCTACCATTAATCAAAACTATATTCCCTTTACTTTGCAGACTATACCTGAGCAGTATAATAATTTAGCCACTTCAAGCCATCAGTGTGTTCCATGAATTAGTTGACTAACAGATTTGGCCAACATAACTATCAAAAGAAAGGCGCTTTCTTAAGTGTCTGGACAAAAAGAGATCTAGGGGGTAAGTTTTCCATTGGATTCTCAAGAGGGGATGAGTAATAGTAAAAAATTGAGAGAACACTACTAAAAGGAGAAGAAAATAAAGCTGAATTCTGCCTAGTTTTCAACTATCAAAAGCCAGTTCTGGTAATAAAAACTGCCCACAGCCACAACATACTTTTAGTGTCTACAGTACTTCTTCGGAATCCAGTTTCTCTAGTTGAAGGATGTGGTTATCAGTCCTGGACTACCATTCTTCCTGGAGTACAGGAAATTGGATCTGGAGCTACTTACATGAGAACATAGTTAGCAAGGGCTTTTTACCTAGACCAGGATAAATAATATTGGGCATTTTGGAGACAGCAAAATTGTCTTCATTCTCAGTATACAGAAACCTGCTCTGAAATAATAAATAGATCTTTTAGAGTGCTAAGTTCACTAGCAGAAAGGGAAAGTTGCCATTAGGGAGATCTCATTCCTTTTATCAGTGGGTAAAAGAAGTTAGGCCAAGCTTCTCCTATAAGAGGTCACATTACAGCTATCATTGACCCAGGTCTCAGGGCTCAGTAATATTCAGGCCTTTCTAGGTTATACAATTTTCTTCATTGTCAAGATATTAAATGGTGATCTAAAGGACAGATATGTTTCCAGTAAAAAAAGAATTGAGATTCTGATTCATGACAAGGCAAGTAAACAGAATAAATTGAAATTAAGTCTTATAAAGAGCAATTTCAAATACATTCCTTTCCTCTACCCTACAGATATAATTATTGTTTTATTATGAAATGACTGTTGTTTGATTATAAAATTATATAGGCTTACTGTTTGAGATGTTGCATATTTTTAATAAATAAATCACCTACAATTCAACAACCCCAAAATAAGAAACATTTTGGTATGTTTACTTCTAGATATTTTTTTCTCTATATATACACATCCACTCATTCTGCTGTGGACTTTTAAGGACTTATATCTGTGTCTGTCTCCTCTGTATCTCTGGGGGACTTGTTTTTTGTGTGCTCTACTTGCCAGCAGCTGTACACAAGTAGGCCTTTCAGATCATGATCTAAAATAATTGGTAGTATTTAATTATAAAAATTCATTCACAGAGAAAGTACTGCTCCCACTTAGGCCACTTAGATTGCAGAAATCCGTAAGAGGCTCTAGTCCTAACAACAAGAAAAGGCCAAATAATCTACAAATAATGACTTTTCCTTTCTATTATTATTATTATTTGAGACAGTATTGCTCCATCATCCAGACTGGAGTTCAGTGGCACAATCATGGCTCATTGCAGCCTTGACCTCCCAGGCTCAAGTGACCCTCCCACCTCAGCCTTCCGAGTAGCTGAGAATACAGGGACCCATCACCATGCCCAGTTATTTTCTCTCTCTTTCTCTCTTTTCTTTCTTTCTTTTCTTTCTTTCTTTCTTTTTTTTTATTTTTATTTTTATTATTTTTTATTTTTTTATTTTTTGAAAGAAAGAAAAAGAGAGGAAAGAAAGTGAGAGTGAAAGAAAGAAAAAAAAAGAATGTACGAGAGAAAGAAAGAGGAAGAAAAAGAGGGAGAGAGAACAGGATTCTTGTTCTACTGCCCAGG